>JANTPZ010127017.1:0-13411 GCA_025593235.1 Vachellia pachyceras | reverse complement strand
ATGAAAAGCATGCAGGGCTTTGCTTGGAGACACAGGGGTTCCCTAATGCCATAAACCAGCCAAATTTCCCGTCTGTTGTGATCCGACCCGGTCAGAAGTACCAACATTCCATGTTGTTCGAGTTTTCAGTTGAGTAAAGTGCTACTGACATTGGAGAACTGGTCTACCTAAAGATTTTCAGCATGAGTGTTTGTCTCCTAAAATAATAATGCATGCTGTGTTTAAATAAAAGTGTTTGCAGTGATGTTTTTCCCTCAGTTTGATGACTGCATTAATGTGTTTGCTTCTGTCACTCGATTGTAGTGAGGCAAAACTTCGCAAGTTTCTCCTCCATAAAACAAACATAAAAGACAGATTTAAAGTGAAATAGAAAACATTATATTTAGGAAATTGTCGAAGATAGCACTAGTTACTTATTGTGGATCATCTCATTAATTGCGGGATTGTTATGCTGTACAATTTTACCTCATTTATTGTCTAATTAATTAATTAGGACATAGAGCCCTCAACAAAAATGTGTGTTTTCAATCAAGGACGACAGTAATGGTTTTCTTTTTTGGTCCAAACATTGATAGGGTTTAAATGCTATAAAATTACCCTTAGTCTATAATACTGCTCGAGCCCTCGTTAATCAGTACATTGACCCGAGGTTTTTTTCCTGTGATAAACACATGTATTTTTTTTCTAGAGGCAATTCTATATTTTAAAGTACTGTTGACAATCCCTTGATCTTTGGCTCCCTAGCACACGAGAGAAATATTCCCAACAAATATGTAACCGAGAAATTGGTAAGAAAAATTTCATCCATATGATTCCCACTTTTCCACATAACCAAACAGGTAGATATTCGTCCTAAGTGTAGCTTATCTGAGATTTTTATTTACATAAACTTTCATATATGAAGTGCTCTGGAACAATAATATTTAGTTGAATTGGCGGTTTTCACTTTTCCCAATCTCATGCAAAATCTTCAACTTTCTTTCTTTTCTTAATATCTAATCCATGCTTCGGGTGTACAAAGAAAATCTACGTAAACCAAATTGTACCAACCAGACATAAATGTATATGCTCACGGATTCGCCTATCACGAACAATGAAAAGTCTCGCACAAGTTGATAAGATATGGGCGGAGCATCAGAAACAAAGCTGGAATAGGTACACATTGGCCTTCTTGCTGAACATTGGAGCAGGAGATGCGCTTTTTGCTGAACTGTGAGCTTACTTTATGGGCATGCGTCTTGCTTGGGATGGCGGATTCAAAAAGGTAATGGTAAAAAATGATTGTCTGGAGGCTATTCAATTAGTAAAAAAGGGAGCAGATAAATTCATGCTCATTATGAGTTTATTATGTATGGTCACGACGGGATGTTTAATAGAAAATGGATGATTGAGATACAATACTGCCAACGGGAGCAAAATCGCGTAGCGGTCTTGCTGGCAAAGAAAGCATTGTCCTAGCACCTGGCCAGCATTTTTTGCCTTTGCAAGATCCTCCCTTGTCAGTACATTCTAGGCTTTTGTAGTTTTCTTTTAATTTCTATTGTATAAAAAAAAACAAGAAGAAGAAGAGCATGTCTTCGGGAGTCATGGGTAATGTAGAAGACGACCATTTCTGGAGAAATTGGACGTTGTAGCAGATCAACTGAAAATTTGGCGACAATGTGTTGCTTGATCATTCATAGATCTACTCAGGAAAAAACTAGTGTACAGAACCAAACGATGCCTCTATCACTTTCAACTATGAATCCCATCGTCGTTGATAATGGTTGATGTAACTTTGAAGCATCCAAGTGTTACATCTGTAGTGATCATATACGGTTAAAAATGTTGTCAATCACCATGAGTTCAAATTATGTGGACATTTAAAATAGGGTGTAGAGAAATATACTCGTAGTATATAAAAAAGAGGTGTAAAAGAACAATAGAAACAACGAATGACAACTAACAATCTTATGTAAAGATGACTGACCAACAAAGCGCCTGTTGCCAAAAATTTACCTGAATATTGATATTTGAACCATGGAAAGTCTCAGAATCTTTCTAAATCCTTGTCAGACTGTCTCAGAATCACTGAGAATGTTATCTGTCAAAATAGAGATTGTGAAATTCGCAATAAGCATAAAACAAGTAAACAAGCCAAACAACGAGGTGAGATTATATTTTTTAAAAAAAAATACAGCATGCATCAACCCAAGTTAACCCATTTTTTTAAAAGCAAATAAGGCAAGTTAAAGAAGCAACTTGTGTGCGCTTATGAACACCGTCTTAAATTGCTAATTAAAACACTTGGTCCCACTTGATTTACTGAAATGGCAAGTCATGTTTAGCAAAACTAGGCAGCATATGCAAATATGTGATCATATTTCACACTTACAATGATTTTATTGATGTAACAATATCGTTCAATTGAAATCATTTCTTTCAATCAAGAGTCGAGACAAATTCAAAAGACAAAAGAGCAACAATTTATTGGTTACATGAAAAAGCTACAAGGTAATGGGATACGTAAAAATAACTGTGAAAGCATAAACTCTGACCAAGGCGGGATACCAGAAAAAAATTCTACTCAAGTAACTATTCCACATAAAATTGCTTTGAATTGAAACATCTCCATTTCTACACTGTTCGTATGCTACCTCTGTTGTACCTGGACCAATCTTTCCAGAAGAACCAACTTCAACTGTCCTCTTCCTGTTTACAAGAAAAAAAATAAATATCCTTTGTGCTTATCCTAATGTGATTCAAAAAATTTCAAAAACATCAAGAAAGAACTAGTTCCTGGTTACTTCTATATCTTGGGAATTTCCTTATGAACTGAACTTAGCAAGGTAACTTCAGAATAAAATTGATGGTGAAAAGCGCAATTACCACTTTCACCATGAAAAGGATATAAATGTTTCAAACTAATGAAAATTTCCCCTTCTGATGCAAAATATGCAATGAATGATAAGCAGTAACAACAGATCAAAAGCTATTAAAACTCAACTGGATCCAACAGAAAAGCAAATGAAGATTGTTTTATCAAGTATACCATGGGTTCTCCTGAAATGCACAATTAAAATAGACAAAAGGTATGATCCTCAACAAAAGATTGAAAACGGTTGACATGATTTTTAGGAGGGTTTCCCCCTTTGAGTGGTTCAGAGCTTCTTCAAAGGTTCTTTTTTACCGATGTGATTAAAAAGATTTTTGTTTGCTATCTTTCTGCAACAAAAAAAGAGTGATTGTTTTCAAAAATCTTTCAGTAAATCAAACCGATAAAAATTGTGATTTACAAGTAGAGAGCTACTTAACTCCAGAGAAATGAACAGCACCTTTATTTAATATCTCAAACGGTTTCTTCCCCCACTAAATTTCTCCCCCCTCCCCCCACCCAAAATAAATATTACTGTGTTTCTGCATGAAGGCGCTAGTAAAATACTAATACTTACACAACGAGGATTGGGTTAATAACTCCATAGTACGACTCAATAACCCCAGCTGATCCTCTGCAAACCTTAAAAAATAATATGGCAGCATGATCACCCAAGCCATTTAAAATTCAACAACAACAAGAACAGAATGATAGACCTCTTCTTAGGCTCAATTTTCTTTGTCATTTCACAGCAATCTAACAAAACAAAAGATTCAGTTTGCACCTGCAAGCTGACGGATTCTTTGATAGTAACACGAAATCCATAGTGGGAAATTGGAGACCAAGTCTTTACGATGATTTTGCCATCCAGAGTTTCCTGAAAGTTCCAATAAAGAAGAGAGCTTTTGGATCTGCTTTTAGAGAGAGAGAGAGAGAGAGGGAGACAGAGGGAGAAAACGAGGCCTGGGTTTTACCGAAGGACAATAGATACGATTGGAACGTGAGAGTTTGAGCTCAACTGACATAGCAACGACGACAGAGAACTTAACCCCCCGATGCCCGATCAAATTGCAGTGCAATAGCTAGCTGCTCTTTTCTTTTCTTTTCTTTTTGATAAATAGCTAGCTGCTCTTGCTGAAAGCCGAAAGAGTCAGACAAATAAACACAAAAATGGTATTTTCTTATAAGCTCAAATATGGGACTTTAATATATTTTAGAAATTTTTTATTCATGATATATAATATTATGTAATAATATCCAATTATTTTTATTTTTTAATAATTTTAATGAGTTATCTCGTAAATTTTGAGTTAAGATCTTGAAGATTATATTATTTAATTAGTTAGAGTAAAACTGAAATTTTAAGCTTTTTTTTACAAATTTAAATAATATAATAAAATATTGGTAACAATGGAGGGAGTTTTATATTGTCATTAATTATTTCTTTTTATTATAATACTCTTTCCTGATTCCTTTTCATAAGATGAAATTATTTGCATTAGACGGAACGCAAAAAAAAAAAAGTCTTCATGTAAAAATAATTAATGACTTCAAAATTACAGTTTTTTTCTCTCAATAAATTTGTTGTTTGGGATTTATATGAATAGTTAACAATATATTTAAAAATTAATTGTTGGTAGATCATGCCATCTATATAATCAACGCAACTAGTGAAATAAAACAACATGGAGCTAGGCGAGAATTTGCCAAATAGAAATGATAAAATTGGTTTCTTATTCCCTTTTTTTATGGCGGTTCTTACATCATTACACACACCATAGTCTGCATGATTGTTGCATTTGGAATTGCTCCATCTTTGATTCATTATTGGTTATTTAAGATTAACAATAAAAATTACTATTCCAATATGATTTAAAATCTACAAGGTAAATATATAAAAGGGAAATTTATCAACTTATATAAACATAATTTAACAGGAAATGATAAATAGGCCCTAATTTCGTCGTAACGGTAAAAAAAATAAAAACTTAAATTTTTTGGCAAGAGAAATTGATTTGACCAGGCATTCATTGTCCAATCTGCAAAGCATTAGCGTCTTTGGCAAAAAAAAAAAGATTAGTGTCTCTTAAATGGGGAGTTGATAGATAAGGTTCATACTAAATCTGATTATCAAATTTGATATCATGTATAATTCGGTCCTGTGCACACCACTTGATTTTTGAGACTTGCAACCTTCATGCAACGGATGCAAGTTAAAATCGTTACTATATCTATTTTCTCAAGATACAAAAAGCATTTAGTCCGTTAACATCATCCTCAAAATGTACATATAAACATGACATTTTATGACATAATGGGGGAGCACATTTGTGAGTGGATGGATCAGTAGGATGAATCGTGTTTGTCACAGATGACAAAACCCAGAGATTCCCTTGTATTGTTAATTCAAGGCCGGCTCCGATGGTGCAGGAAAACTAGGTTTCAAACTTATGGAGCAAAACTGTTTTTTGAGGCAGCTAGACATTTCCTGCGATTCCTCCTTCAATGTGACTCGCAACCTAGCCGTCAAGTGTCGAAGCTGCTCCATTTGGCCTACTAGCATCATCGTCCACCATATTAGCATCCTCCCGGTTGCTTTCAGGTGGTACATCTTCAGTTACACGGCCATCACTCATTGGAACATCTTTCGTGTTGCTTTCAGGTGGTATCTCTTCAGCTGCATGGCCGTCGGCCATTGAAACATCTTCAGTGTCAGTTTCGAGTGGCTTATTCTCCTCTGCAAGGCCATCCGAATTCTGGTGTTCATGTTTCTCTTCGTCTGTATCCAAGGAAGGTGCTGCGTGACTAAAATGCAAATTATTTTGCTCATACTGATGCCTCATGATCTGTGCCTGAAATAAAAGAATTTTTTAAAAAAAAACGACAAGTTCCAGAATTTTAGTTCTAAACTGAAGAATTTATTACAGTCCTTGAGCAGGAGATAAGGAATCCTTTCAGGAAAAACCAAAATACACGAAACATGTTTCCTCACAGCATAGAACTTTCTCCTCTAACCATAACCCTAAATATGAGGACTGACAATAATATCCAAATTAGTGGGACAAACCCATCCTCGCGCAAAATAATATTGAGAAATGTTGAAATAAGCTAGACACATTACTAATTTGGATGAATATCTGTATATAGAAGTCCCAAAAGGACTGAAATTGTCTCTTATGCTGTATTCAAAGAGCCAACGTACAAGGGTATTCATGAATAAGTAAGGCTGCCACGAGAAAATAGCAACCGGGGACATTAGAGGAAAATGGAATAACTAAAATAATTACATTATTTATCTATAATTCTAACACTTCTAACAATAAAACTTCCAATTCATTCATTGCCATAAGCTCCTCTTTTTACATTTTTCTTAATTTTTCTGCAACATAAACTTTATATCACTTTCATCTCTACAGAAAAACAAATGTCTCAGCAGTCCAATTACATCTTTCTTTCAAATTAAGCCTTGATGAAAATTTTACACTTATCCTCAAACAATTGCAAGGAAACATGTCTTCTCCTTCTTAGCTAAAAAAGGTTGAACTTTGAACTGTATTAGTTAGGATTTAGTTAACATTACCAGAAGCTACAAACCAAAAGAGACGATAAAGTAAATGGGATGAGGCACACCTGGTATAGTCCTTGAATAATACTACTCATCTCATCAATGCCACTGACGAGATGAATAGGTCCAGTATCTTCAACATGTCGTTCCGTATATGATGCAAGCTCATTCAAATTCAGGGCAAGTCTATCAGGTCTCTTGAGCAGAAGCTGAAATGTAGGCTGCAGCTCATAGCATTGTTCAAAGAGAGAGCGTCGACAAAATACATATAAACCAAGTCGAGCACGAGACATGGCAACCACCAATCTTCTTACATCTCGCAGGTGACCAACAAATCGAGTACGCACAAGAGACAGCAATATAAAATCATTTTGCTGACCTTGAAACTTGTCAACAGTAGTAATCTGAAGGCAGTAATGAGAAAAACCTAAGAATAATAAGGTCAATTTTTTACATATATAATCAATAGCAACAAGATTCCCTTGCAATTCAATACACTATAATCAATAGCAACAAGAATAGACAGCATTAGTAATAACTAAACCAGAAATTTTAAGTTCCATTACTCAACATCTGCTTAATGTATTTGTTACCATCCCAGATTCTTATCCTCTTAACTATATGTTGTTCGACTTTCCTATTATCTCCTATTTTAGCATAGTTCGTTTTCTCTACTAATATTACAAGATTCTAGCAATAAATTTGTTGTCATGGTCCCTATAGATATTTTCCCGTTTCATTAAAATAAAAAAAGCTATTCAAAGCATTTCTTAGTCTTATAACACAGGTCATTCTTCAATTTAGTTTATCATTCAGCAGATGTATCCTTTTTTTTTTTCCTTTTCAAAGTTTGGATTATTTCTTGATCTTCATATTTGTGTATTACACTTATATCGAGTAAAAGTGATGTTCAGATATCTTCAATACCCAGAACGTTTCTGTCAAAATCATCAAGGCACAATAGAAGTTTTCAATATACATGCTTATTCAATCTAACGCCAAAAGCAATATCGAAACTGTTGAGAAGACTGGAATCATGGTGCTGATAGACAGAAGGTTCCGATAATGTCATCTTCTATCTCAGTTAGAGGACTAGAATCACCCATTACCAACGGAAGAAAACAGATGACTTCAATTATGCAATGGTTTTTGGGTTTGAGGTACAGGGTTGGGCAAGATCTTTGGACTGGGTGGGTGGGTGGGTCTAAGTAATCCTGTTGTGAAGGAGGCCTATAAAGAATGAAAGAAGAGAGACAGAGAGGGGCATACAAAAACAAAAAATAATTTTGGTATGGGTTAGGTTCTGAAGGCCTAGAAATATCATCTATTTTTCTGCATGTTTTCATGATTGTAACTTGCAAATTTCTGTGATTTTGCTATTGCAGGAGCACTTTTGACAGGTTTTCTCTGCATTTTCATTGTTGCTTGGTTTTCTGTATTTTCCTCGTTATCTGGTTAATCTCCACCAGTGTGAGACAATACTAGAATTTGTCCAAGTGACTTCTGACTATCAAGGCAAATTAAATCGTCTTTAGAAGAACTCACAATTGGAGCCATCATTGTCAAAGAAACTAACTCAAACTCAGTTTTATATTAAGTAATGAAAAAAAAGGACTGATAGCATACCTTACTAGGTGGACCAATGAAGTCATAAGGAACACATCTTCTGCTTACTACATCACGGATGAGAAGTTTCTGACCATTGTAAGTAGTCAAAATTGATATCTTATTTGCTGGATATCCTAACAATCGCATGTATATGTAGACGCTGACAACATATTCAGCTTCTCCCTCATTTTGGTAGAACCAAGGAGAAGGCGTTGTCTCACCCTTACCCAAGTAATCTGGAACATCCACTAACTGATAGTCATAGGAAAACCCAGCGTTTGCCTTATGGAATATCGCTTCCTCCTTCACAGAAGGTAGGTCTCCCAAATCTCTGTATCTCCAATTGTAAAGTTCAGCTATACTTGGCCTGGCTCTTCCCTGGGCATTTAGCTCAATGTAAGGGATTCCCAAGCGGACAAATCTTGTAAATAAACTTTGATCCATGTGGCTATACTTTTGGAAAGCCATATTCTTCACAACAGGAGGCAACTGGTGATGATCTCCAATCAGGATGCAGCGTTTAAGCCGTGCATGACCATCTTCCTGTCTCTGGAGTAACATTGGGATAAAAGTCTCAATCTCCAAAATTTGGGCACTTTCTTCCATTAAGAGGTTGTCATACTTAAAACCTAACTGAAGGAAATCTTTCCTCTTCAGAGCTGCATGAGTACAAGTCATGGCAACAATCTTAGCCTGCTTGGTCATTAAGTAGTTAGCTCTATCAGCTGTTGACTTTAGTAGTTCAAATGCTCGACACTCTTCAAGTTCTTGGAACATAGTCTTCAGATGCTGAAAGCACCCCTTAGCAGCCCTCAAGTCTTTCTCAAAAGATTCACCAGTAAATACTGGATGAGGTGTGTCAGAAAAAAATTCTTTGTAAGGGAAGCGATCTTGAACAAAGCTTGGTTTATCTTTGTTCTGAGCACAGGCAGCAAGAAATTGCTCCCAGCGTGAATATACATGAATCAACCAAAAATAACCTGCAGTTTCACAGGTATAACCTACATCCTCTGGCAATTGAAGAGATCTTGCCAACCTCTCCACTTCACTCAGCAATTCTAACCGTCTGACAAGCATTGCGTTAACACGTCCTTGCCGACTAAAATCAAGATCAGTTGCTAGCTCTTGTTCTCCTTGACCAAGTCTAAGAAGATAACGTGCGGGCACATCCCTCTAAATCAAATACCACAGTAAAAAGCAAATAAATAAACAAACTTATGAACAGAAGGGAATAAGCAAAACCCACACCCTTCCAAACTTAGCACACTTATAAATTAGTATTTGTCCATATTATGAAGAGGAAAAAAAGGAGAAGCAAAATCAACGCTTGGAAGGCCAAAAATAATAACACCTCAAAAGAATCTACAATCACTTTGTATTTCCAAACATCATAAAGATCCCAGATAAAACTCAGTTTCTTAGGTGTTTGGTATAAAAATTTTCAATAAAAACATAATATGAGGACACTTATCCTAGCTTAGCAGTTGAAGTCTTCAAAAAAGTTACTCCATGTGCCATAATTTAATTGAAAAACCTGACAACCGTCTCCTTCAAAAGAATATGTTTCCTTCATGTTGAAGAAGAGCATTGAGCAAGAAAAATGCATAGCTTATTAAGCTTTTTTATCAAGGAAAAAATATACACGAAAGAGGAGAAAGCACAAAGCGCAAAGGAAAAGACATCTCCAACTCAGAAAATTAAGAACAGAAAAAAAAACAAAAGGCCTAAGAAACTAATGCTAATTAGTGCAGAGGAGTTGCCTAATCTCTTTGCATATATGAAATTCTTATTTTACAAGGTTAGAACTACCACATCAACTGTTGAATAAAAATACAGATTCATAGAACACAATCAAGAGGTACATATAGAGAAGAAAAACTATCACCTGCATTATCTTCTCAAAGAGGTCATTCAAAGCCTGATTCGAATGAGTAATTATTAAGGTTCTTTGTGAAGGACAGTTATGATACAGAACATTTAGAATTTGCACAGCTGTATCAGTCTTTCCAGTACCAGGTGGACCCACAACCATTGTTAAACCAGGTTGAATGCCAGAGATAATTGCACCAATCTGCTCAATAGGAATGTTTACATTACAATTAATACAACAGGCATTTAAAAGTGAGCTATGATCAATGCTGGATTGCTTAAAATTATATAACTGACAAAGAAATGAACACATCATATCCAAAAATTAAGAGACATTTTAGTGCCAGCTCAAAGCGTATGAAATCCAATGTAGATTTTTCAATTCACACAAAATAACCATCACACAGCAGGGGAATGTTGCTCATGAAAAGTGATATTCTATATTAGAGAAAAAGACTTGGCAGCACCTGTGTGGGCGTGAATCTAACTGAATTCTGTTTCGGCTGATCTTGGGGATAAGGACCTGGATCAAGAGGAGTATATGCCTCAACAATTAATTTTTCTTTCAGGTGACTAGCATCAAGCTTATTGCTATCATTAGACACTATATTTCCGGGAAGGGCACCACCGTTTCCTTTTAGAGTTCGAGGAAGTCTGATCCGAAAAGGAGGCTTTGGATTCAAGTACTCCTCGGCATCAGGATTGACAAAAGAAACCTGCAGTACCGAGTAAGAAGTAAGTTGTGTGCTTGATTTGTTATATAATTCAAAGAAAATTAAAATCACATTCATTCAAGAACAAATTACATAAGCTTCAAGCAAATACAAACTACACCGACCTCATAATCTGAAAAACTTTCTATCAAGTGATCAGCGTCTAAAAAGGTATCTTTGAAATCTACTGTTTCCAAAAGATCAGGCATATTGGTCCATTGTGCTGCTGAAGGATCCCCATAACCAAGAAATATGTTTTCCAACCACTTAGGAACAATACAGTACTCGTTCATCAGATCTCTTATTGAGTCTAAGATGGCTTTGAAATTGTTTTCTTTGGGCTTCCTCCTCATCAATATGTTAAATGTACCATAAACATCTTCTGCTCCCTTCTCTGCAATGTTGTTGACATCCATGTAGTACTGTGCAGTATCCAAAGCCACAGTTATGGTTCTCAGTTCCCCCTTTGGTGGTTTCCACTCATCACGTTTAATCCTTCCAGTAAAATCATTCATAAGAGTTCCTTCCTCATCACGAATCTCAATAATTTCACATCCTCGAACAAACTGAAGGCCAAGCCTCTGTGGCACACTAGCTTTAACTTCTTCTTCTGCAGTAAGAGGCTCAAATGATGGGCGAATAGAAAGTAAAAACAAAACATCGTGTTCTTTGATCGAATCCCATTCTGATCTTATTTGTGCCCTATAACTGGAAATGCTATAAGTAACCTCCGCTGTCACGGAAGCTGGCTTGACTTCTCCTATATTTGGTTGCTTTACCTCAGTGATCTTGAACTCTTTGATTGGTACAGCCATTCTTGACCAACCACGGAAAGCAGTTTCTCCCTCATTATTAATATATGCAAGAAGATGTGGAACAGCTTCTTGTATATCCTCACGTATTTCATATGTTGATTCAAGTCTAAAGAGATTAAAATTTCGAAGGAGATAATCATGAAGTGTTAAGAACTGTAAGTTAAGCTTTGGCAGAGCCAAACAACCTTCTCCAGTGTAGTTTATGCTAGGTACAACACTTTCATCCCACATAATCAGCTCATTTGGGTATAGTGGAAGAGAATTAATGGCTTCTTTTTGTGACTGTTGTTTCTCAAAGAACGACACCATCACTTCAATAAGAAAATCAACCCTCTCTGACCAAGGATCTTCTTGGGAGACCAATTTGAGCTGCATAAAGAGGCAACTGTCAAGATCATAAATATGCTGTATTGAATTTAATAAATGGATCTTTCTTTTAGCCAATAATAAATGGATCACATACAAATTATTGCTACACAAAATATCCAAAATGAATTGACAGAACTAATCCACATCAAAAAGTTAAAACTCTGGCAAAGCTCATAAAAAGGCCTTAATATCTTAAATGCATCACTCAATGATAACTTTATCCCTTCCTGATGCTAAGATCAAACACTCACATAATTGAAGCTTTCATGCAAAATTAAAGATGTACCAAAAATTAAAGGTTGATGTTACATCGTCCAGCATAAAGACAACCTTTATTAAATGTATCACTTAATTGTTCATAGCAGAAATACAAGTTCGCAATGTGTCCAAAATCTAAATCAGCCCAATTTCAATGCAGCTGACCAAGGCCAAAACCCTCTCACCAACAAAACGATCATTTTCAGAAAATCAGAAGAGCAAAAAGTGAAACAAAGCACAAGAGGAATCAAGAAAAAGTCAGGATAATAGATGCACACGTAAATATAGCAACAATCAATCCAACCCCAAATTCCACATATATCATAGGGAGCAACAGAACATCAAACAACATGATAATGAAGATTATAGAAATTTTCAATGATTATTTGCAAACCTTGCAGCAAACCAAATCCCTTAACTCCTCAGGAGAAAGAACAGATAGTTTCTTGGATAGATCCGCACGCTTGTGAATTGAACCAATGTTAGTTAATGCAAGTTCACGCAGCTGCAACCACCACAAAAATGAAACAGATGCTATGGCAAGAAGAATAAAACGAAATTTGAATTCAATCACACCAGACAAAAGGATTTTTTTAAAAAAAAAAATCTGAATTCAGACTAAATTACTACGTTCAAAACATACCTTCTGAACCCTTTTAAATGCAAGCAGCTGAAATGATTGGAGATGACTGTAATGAGATTCAAGAACCTCGTGATCTGTTAACTGTGTTCCTGTATGATCATTGATTTCAAATCCTTCATAGAATTGTAATAAGTCAACCAACTGAGCAAAAAGTTTTCCCCTTTCATGTCTATAGAGTGCGCTCAAATGGCATTTGGCCACAACAGCTACATCAGCCACAAGAGGCCTCAGGTACCTAGAGCAGAAGCAAAAGGCATGGCAAACTGACGTTCAAGGGAAAAAAACCCAAAAAAAAAAACTGCATAGATGAAATGATAGAAAAAAATAAAATTGCAAGAAAAAAAAGAAGGATCCATCCTATCTTTATGTGGGTGGAGTTCATCCTCCATGAAATCATAAATGCAAGGAAGACAAAATAATAAAAAGATTTAAAATACGGAATCGATTTCATAAAAATCATATTACCTTCCAAATGATATATTTACAAGAAGTAATCAGAATATTATATTAACAAGACAATATGATGCTTAAGAGGATGGAGGCAAGCATACTGGCATACCTCCTTGTAGGCAATTGACTCAAGAGGTCAATAAGAAATTCTATAAACCTCTCACAATACAATACACAAGCATCATCAACTGACTCCAAATTCATAGTATCAATGACTTCATTGTCACCAGCTAACTGTCTTTGGCGGAAAACCTGGGAATCCAGTAT
>JANTPZ010127016.1:0-24202 GCA_025593235.1 Vachellia pachyceras | reverse complement strand
AATAAAATTTCATAAGTATTTTTATACCTTAAAGTGGTGCAATCTTAGACTGTCTTTTTTTAACATGAGGCTTGTTCTCTGTAAGCTTAACAATCTACATATCTTCTAATACAGAATAATAAATTATCTTAAAGTTTAAAACTAAATATATAAATATAATTAATACATTAAGCACATTACATAAAAAGAATCTCAATTCTCATAATCATATCCTCAACCCAAACATAATCTATATCTGTGGTGAATGATATTCAAGAAAAGAGTATTCTAAAAAAATTCATAGAATTAGAGGAACTCTTACTCTTGGATGAAATGATAAAGGAATACCCGGAAACACGTCTACAAAACCTTCATATCGGAATCTACAAAGAAACGATCCAATTGATCAAGACGCACAACGAAGATCGTATTCATACGATTTTACACTTCTCGAAAGTATAAACATTAAGATATTATCGTGAATGACGTTTGGATTATGATACTGGATCCGTTTGAAAATATGGTATATAAGTATTTTTACGTAAGTTAAAATAAATATATAAAGGAGATTATCTCATTTTATGAAAAAATATTGTTGAAGGAGCTTCTGGCGCATATACAAGCTAACAAGCACACTAATTGCATTAGGAAGCTTGCTGCATTGAGCGGAAGAAAATTTCTGTTCGTCTTTGATTCTACCGAAAGCTCGGGCCTGGTGTGTACATGGCAAGGTCAGACCACTCGCCACCGCCATTCCAACAGCTTGAATCACCATTTTGCAAACCCAGAAGCCTCTCTGAATTGTCATTACTCGGCATCTCTGAACTCGGATCCGCAACCCGTTGAACAGAACTCAAATTCGTGCCAAATTCACCCGCTCCCGCCATGTTCAGACCCGACCCATTTGAATTCAGACCCTCCAAAACATTCCCCAGATGCCCAGATGATGATGAAGATGATGCCAGAAGCGAACTGAAACTCCCGCCCATTAAGTCGGTATAAACACGGGTCAGGTCTGCGCCTCTAGTGGTCGACGAAGCCGACGGAGAAGATAATGATGATGAAGATGACGTTGTAGATAATCGTTTAGCGCTGGTGGATGATCGCTTCGTGTTCTTCCGGCTTCCACCTCCGACGGGGACGTTGCGGAGAGTGCCTCCTTTGGTCCAATACCTTCTGCAACTCTTGCAGAAATGGCGTGGTTGCAAGAGATTGTAATTGTTGTAGTAGCAGAACTTGGTGTTGGTGGAATCACAACGTGGGCACTTTACCTGTTCTTGTTCTGGAAATCGATGGCTTTTCAAGGATTGAAATAGCGCTGGGTCTTGCATTGCACTTTCTGTGTTTTTGAGAATGTCTGAATGGGAAAAAGAAAGAGGGTTTTAATAGGTATAAAGAAAAAGGCTCAAAGTTCAAACCTTTCAGAGGAAATTTACAAGCTTCAAAGTAGATTAGCTTTAAATGTTTGTTTGGTCTAAAGAACAAGATAGAGGAAATTTAGAAGCTTCACAAATGGATTGGCTGATACATTAGGATCTGAATTGTGCCCCCAAGACAAAGGAATACAATATGTTAGCTTCTGATGAAATCTATGAAGAGGCACAGAGATAGTGAGCAGAAATAAGAAAAAGGACAAAAGCCAAAAGGGTGAAATAAATTTTCCGAGCTTTAAATGAACTTCCAATTGAGGCAGAACAGAGTATCAATATCACACAAAAGCTTAAATTGCGAGCAATTTTTCTTCTGTCTCAATGAACAGAATTGAAGGAACAGAGCAAAGGAATTTGATTAGTCTGGAAAACAGAGCTGAGAGTTCATACGTTTCAAGGATATTAATTCAAAGGTTCAAAGTAAATATTGGCATGTTAGATCAGAATTGAGCTGCAGAAGAGCAGGATATCTGGTCAGGTGTTGATGAAGCTGTGAAAGATGACAAAAAAGGTGGGATAATTTTGAGAGCCTTATTAAATGAGACTTTGATAGAACATGTCAGTGCCACATACAATAAAAGCATCAAAATCTCATGATAAAGAAGCTAAAAAAAAATGAAGGAAGTTACATGCAGAGTGAATGGGTGACAGAGGAGGCTTCTGTAATTTGCTTGGAGGAGAGTGACAGAATATGCAGAGAGAGAGAGAGAGAGAGAGAGAGTTGAGTTGAGAGGGATGTATTATTGTGGGGAAGGAGGAAAAAGGGGAAGAGTAGTGAAGAAGATTAGAAGAGATTTATTCTGAAAATGGTGAGGCAGATAGAGATGAACCATCCATCTGTCACTTTTATGTGTGAAAGTCACCAATCCTCACTTCAAATCGTTAGAGAGAGAGAGGGGAGGAGAGAGAGAGGAGTGGAATTTGTAATATGCTCAAGTAATTGAGCTTGGCGGGGCTCCTCAGCCTTCCAAATTAATTATTTTGTCCACATTTTGTAATTATTATACTTCATTTTTCATTTTGTAATTTTTGACATATTTTAAACTTAAAATACCATGAAAGTATTTTCATCTAAAAAACTAACAATTAAAAAAAAATCAACATGGATTGTATCAAAAAAAAAATCAACATGGTATTGAAATATTGAGTTTTAAACATGTGCGACCTAAGGTTATAGTAGGATGATAGGATCAAACCTGCAACTTTCTACTGATGGGGAGCTTTGATTGGCAATTATTTTTTCATTCACATTCAATATCCTAAATTTAAGGTATTAATTTCTACTAAGAAAATATTTGAAGGATAAAATTACATTCAAAATTACTTTAGTAATATTACTAAAAGAATACCTTAGAGTTGTATAAAAAATTACTTTAAAATATAAAATGCTTCTGACAATATTTTAAAATATTAAATATAACTTAATCCTTTTATTTAACTAATTTTTACTTTAAAAACGCATCAATATTTTGGTAAAACTAACATAGCAGCCATATGACATTAACCGTTGGCAAAAAAAAAAGGGTCATATGACACATTGGATGTGCTTGGCAAACCGTTTATGTCATCAGGAATGCATTTTGGGGAGAGCATGAATGTTTGGAAGAAACTATGCAGAACTTGTATTCTGAGGGTTAAAATGTATTTCAAGGGCCATAATGCATTACGAGTGTTAAAATGCATTTCGGGATGCATTTGGAGGAAAATAAGGAAAAAACTTATTTTACTCAGAATACATTCCAGATCACAACTTTAATATTACAAGTCGCGACCTGATATACTATATGTTATGACCTAGACGTAAAAATTTTAAGTCACGACCTAAATATGTTAAGTCGTAATCGGAACATTGTAACTCTTTTTAACATTCTATTTTTCCGTAATTTATCACAATATAAAATAATACATATGTATTATTTAATGGGATTAATTTTCTTTTACGTTATTTACTACTAAAAATCACTTATACAACGTGTATTCAAATAAATTTTCAATTTTTAAAATATATTCTAAATAAAATTTAATTTTTAAAATACATTCTAACTAAAAATCTCTTCCAAGATTATCTAAACCCCATTAACCAACCAACATGCATAAAAGCTTCACTTAAGCCGAGCCACGTGGCCCGTGACAGCTTGCATTCGCAGGCACGCACCACTCATTGAGAGCCTTCACTAGCGAAATGAAAACCTTTGAATCTTACAGATGACGAATCCGGAAAGTCCACGTGTCAGTTTGTGTCAACCAATGTACCATCGTTGCGTTTACTTGAGGTCACCCATAACACGTGTACACGTGGCAGAACCCCATCGTTGACATACACAAGCACTTGGGAAGCGAAAGTGCCTGACAGCTAAATAAAGCCAAGATTTTATTTTTTTGGGGGGCAAAATTTTATGACTCTGAAAAAAGGAATCCATTTCACCAATAAATATTTCTTTATTCATTTCCAGTTTATGCTTCTCATTCTCAGTAGTTGGGATTGGATAAATTTGGATTTTTATTAATACAACATGATGGACAAAATTTTATTTAAATAACTTAACCTTTAGTATTAGATAAGTTATCAAATATAATTGTTAATTTTCTGTCAATTTTAACTTTAATTATGAGTATTCCAAAAATAAAAAAGAAATGTTCACAAAAAATAAAAATAAAATAAAAGGGATGTCCAAAGCATGAGGAAGACTTAATTAAGGAGACCATTTAATAGAATTTTGGTGCTTTTTTTAGCCAAATAGATCCTCCCAAGCCAATATTATTATGTTATCTTCCATTACATGTCTTCCAAATCACATTTGTAGAATATAAAAGGTTCAGTTTTGGCCTTCTACTCATATTCTCACCTTACCTTAGTCTTAATACATGAGATAAATATAACACATTATGTATGAACAGTGTTGAATTAAACTACTTTAATATGGATGTTACGATGTAAAAGGTTTAAATCTTTTACTTTCAAAAAGAGAACCACCCAATTAGTAATCATAATCTTGATTTAGACTAATTATGTTGACTAGTACTCCACGCATACTAAAAATACAGGACACTAGATAAGAAAGGTTATTGTCTTAGTTTTAAAATATAAAATATATTTTTTAAAAAAATACCCCCAATTATAGACAAAATAATTAAGATAGAAAAACCATCAATGAATTTGTTTTGATGGAAAAGAATTAAAAACAGAAGTTGCCATGAATGATCTCAAGACTTGAAGGACCCAAGGACGGGCATGTGCTACTGCTCGTGTCTGTTTAGGAATCCGTTAAGAGAATAATTTATGGATTTCAAAATAAATACGCGAGAAGAGTTTTATTTCGTTTTATGTGAGAATGCATTTCAGAGCTCCAATGCACTCCCAAACAAGCAAGAAACAGCCATAGAGATGTTGACCTTAGAGTTGACTGAGGAAGGTGACATGGCTATGGAAGGTGGGCCCCACTAATTAATTAGACGGCTGTATGTGGACGAAAGGTGATGATGGAGGTGGACACAATGAGAGATGGGACCACCCACAGGCATTAGAATTGAAGGCACATTACCATCCCACCTGCCTCCGAGCCATCCTATTCAGCGTTAGCGGCCGGCGATGACGATCTCCCAACATGTTTACTGTTCTCATTACTGCACCTGACATCATCTTCATGGATATATTAATGATAAGCTCTCACAGATTCTCCAAAAATGTCCTGAGAAATTGGATCTTTAGTGTGTTTTCTTGAAAACGGCTACCAACTCTCACCCACATGTTGGTGTAAGTTGATGTTTGTATTTGACACTTTCAGAGATTATTAATGAAATTGAATGCACAACCTTCTACTCTTTGTAGAGTAACTAACCTCTAACTTAAGGACAAGCTATTTGCAACTTTCATCTCCACTTGTAAGTGCCTAATGCCAGAGATTACCAAAATCAGACAAATCTTCTATCCAAATCTTCTATCATCTGAAACACTTCTAAAAATTTAATCCAAAAGTGTCTTTCCGTATCTCCTTGCAAGTAATTGCTCTTGCTTTAGAGTGTTGGCCAAAGAAGGGTGACTAGCTAGGTTTTTATTAGCATTCTCAAATTTTTAGTGCAAACTTATATAACACGTATAATAGACATTGACAGGAGAAAGCAGTTGGTAAAGTTGCTTAAATTCATACTGGTGGGGTTACATTAGGTTGCAGTCTAAACCACACCTCTTTGCTCAAGGCCATAGGTAGGGTTTCATTTTCTAGCAAGGATCATGTAATTTTGAACGAAAAGAAAGAAAAAGAACTGCCATGAATCAAAAGGCGGCTAATCAATCTAATCAATCGAAGCAATCATCCATAGTAATGAAGGCAATGGAAATCAATATAAGCATGTGTGGATTAAGAAGCTATCTTTTCAACGTGATTTACGATTTACAAAGAATTTTATCTGAACTTACATCAAAATACTCTTCTAATGCTAATACTGACAAGCCTTAAACGTGATTCCTCTAAGAATCAATCATTCTCTCATTAAAATGCTAATTCTTAAGCCTATCCAAGGTGGTACAGACAATGTGCTCATTTGGAAACACTTTAACTCTTACCTAAAAGCATGTTCAACAATGTATTTCTGCAAAACGAGATAATCCCCTTAACATATTTACCTTTACTTGTATAAAGATACTTCTCTACCGCGTTACTAAACGAGTTCAGTAACGTAAGCTATGTACGAGAACCCTTTGACTATAATACCCAAAAACAAAAAGGAACCCTGTACCATAATGAGATAGGGGGAAAAACCAACAAAAACAAGAAGGAGACACAAACTTGGAGTCAGCTTCCAGAGACAATCTAGTTTTATCTGGCGACCTAAAATTATTGCTTCAACTGTCTTATTACACACAATTAACAGGTACAAAAAAAAAAGATTTTTCAGACAGTATCAATTTAGATTCCAAGAAAAAGAATCAATGAAAAAATAATGCACTGTTAGATCCCACCAAAGATAATTGGGCAAAAAGGGGAAAACTACATTTTATCTTAATCCTAGTGGCAGATATTGAACATCCTTTAGTATCTGTTGTAGGAGAGCTACAATCACATTTTTTTTCCCTTCACTTGCAAGCAAGCCAAACACAATTCTGAAACACTGACTGTAGCTTCCCTTTTAGAAGAAGATACAGCAAACTGAGAAAAGAATATTAGGGTTGGAAGGAGAGGAATTAAAACAAGAAAAAAGAAGATAGATGCTGCCCATCCAGAAACAAAATCAGGTCTGCCTACCCGGGAATTCGGTAACGGCCACTTCTGGATCTCTCCTAAAAGCTGTCTGCTAATAATTTTGAAGGGCGCTTGTAGTGTGAGAGTTAATGTAGCCTCCAACTCAATGGGTGTTAGGAAGAAAAAAAAGAGCCTTCTTCTCCACAGCAACCCAAAAACTGGTTAACGAAAGCAAATGCATGTCCTCTTTCAATCATCACCTTTATGCATAGTACATGTACAGACTATTTGCAGCAGCACAGGCAATCGAATTTTCGGTTGGGTGCCATGCCAAGTGCAGCAACTTTGTAGTGAAATCAAAAGAGTTCCCATTTGCATCAACACCCGGACTATCAGCTCCTGATAAGAATTCTGAAATATTAGAAATCAATATACATTCGTGTGTTTGTTAACAGTAAACACATTAGATACCAACAGAAACAATGATAAAAATTACCTCGCCTAACAACTCGAGTTAAACTACTTCCCAATGATCTAGCTGGCCTAGCAGGGGTCTGAACTTGTCGCCTGTGGCAAACCAAAAAGTAATTAGAAGATAAGATGCTTCAAAAAGTATGAATGGTAACAGAGCATTCAGCAACAGTACCTCATTGGATTTTTACTGGCCTCCAAGGTTGAAGCCTCAGTACTTCCTGGGTTGCAGCCAAACACACGGAATAGGTTGCTGATACCACAAGGTATATATATCTTGTGAGGTTAAAATCAAGCAATGTCAATGACCATAGAAACAAAGAAGGGGTGAGCTTATAACAGACCTGTAAGAGCCAGTTGCTACACGCAGCCCATCACCACTCAAACAACACTCGAACTTATCAAAAATTGAATCATTTTCATATAAATCACATAGCTGGCACATTGAAATGAAAGCATACATATTACAACTCAATAAAGCAGCAATATTCAAGGCTCAATACTTCTCACTAGACATGAACCCAACCTTTGGTCTTAGATATTCGTGAACCTGGAAAGTTGCAACTGGGCCAGAATCCATATTAATGTCCCACAACTGCGGTCAAGTGACAATAACAAATGTGAAACCTCCGGAGTATGGAAATTCTCATGCGATCCTTAACAATGGATCACCAAGTTACTACATTTGACTGAAAGGTAAACTCGTATGATTTCCAAAGGTGCAGCATAATGTATAGAAACAAAATCACAAAAAGGAATATATTGGCATGTTCAGCCAAACTAACAGCTGCAAATGCAAGGGGCATAAGAGAACAGCATTGGCTCGTTATAAAACCAGCATATCTCATTTTATCTATAACATACCAGTAAAATTGTTCAAAAGTTTCAACAGAGGAATGGATTCTGATATTTCAAACCTTTAGTGTCATGTAATCACGACTAAGTATGTATCTTCCATCCTTCCCAAATTTTATATCTGAAATTGAAGCAATAATCTCTGTGAAAAACGATCTGGACCCCGGGGCCTCCTGTTCCTCAAATCTATACCAACGGATATTCACTTGTTAGAGCCTCAAACACAGAAGAACTAATGCAAATTTTGCCATAGGCTAAAAAGTGTTTTTCTCCAATAAGTCCCAAGAAAGGTGAATGAATAATCTTTCCTCTAACTAGCATATCAGGTAAATGCTTGATGAGAAAGTGTGAGCCTGGTAGGGAGGTAGGTGAGACTTATTTACAACTGAAAAAACAAATAAAAACAAGGAGCTTACAATTTGGCATGAGTATCACACAATGCTGATTGGCGGAGATCAACAAGACGGATTGAACCCTTTGAACTGCTATAGGCCAACGTATTGCAATGGGTAGGATGAAACTCGGCTGATGTTATAACCTCTGTGTAATCATATATCCAAGGTCAAGATTCACCCAACACAGCAAGTAGAAACCAAGCTGACATAAATGTGAAGGAAATTTAGAACTGTTGAATGCAAACAAAAGGGAAAGTTGAAACAAGTCTTAAATTCATCCAAGCATAACAAAGAGAACTGGGAAAAACCTGGAAAAGAAGCCCTCTCATGAACATACTAGAAAAAAAAATATGAGGGAAGAAGTAATAATCATTTGCGAATCCCAAAAGGACCTCAAAACAGAGAAAATAAAAGTCAGCTACGCATTTTTGTCTTGAATGTTGGAGAATTGCACTCCACAAGTGCTTCTTGCCTTGCAATAAGCTTATTGGATGGATTTGAGATGCAAGTAAAATGCATAAAATCCATTGAAAATTAGGGTGATTCACATTCATTAATTTGGTAGACATACGAGTAAAATACAGGTAACTAGAAAACCTACAAAACAGGTTTGTTCACAATTAAAGCAAGAATTTAAAATTTTGATTCAGAAAATGACCATTCTGCACATCTGCAGTTTCTATTCACAAGACTGATAGTTTAAGAAAGTGACTTTGATGGGTACCTAAGTGAAATGGAGAACCCTATCCCAAAAACTAGCTATTGAGGTGGGAGAACCAACCTATTTAAATACTCCATTGAGCATCCCATTCTACTCAATGTGGGACTTGGTATCTCATACTACCAAGTCTCCATCAATTGGCCCCCCGGAAAGCAGACATCTCGGTGGCTGCACTCCACGGCACTTCACTCAGCCTCCTGCCAGTCAGAACCCTCCGTGGGTAGCCCTCTCCGGAGAGATCGTAAACCTGGCTCTGATACCAATTGATAGGTACCTAAGTGGGATGGGGAACCGTACCCCAAAAAACTTGGCAGTATGAGATACCAAGTCTCACATTGAGTAGAATGGGATGCTCAATGGGGAATTTAAGTGGGTAGGTTCTCCCAACTCAATAGCTAGCTTTTTGGGTAGGGTTCCCCATTTCTCTTAGGTACCCATCAATTGGTATTAGAGCCAGGCTTACGACCTCTCCGGAAAGGGCTCCCCAAGGAGGGTTTTGACCGGCAGGGGGCCGAGTGAAGTGCCGTGGAATGCAATCATCGAGACATCGGCTTTCCATGGGGGCCTATTGATGGAGACTTGGTAGTATGGAATACCAAGTCCCACATTGAGTAGAATGGGATGCTCAATGGGGTATTTAAGTGGGTAGATTTTCCTACCTCAATAATTAGCTTTTGGGGTAGGGTTCCCCATTTCACTTAAGTACCCATCAAACTTCAAATAAAAAGAGGATGAAATTTACAAAATACAGTCAACAAAGTCAACGGCAAGAAACAAGTTCATATGACAGGCAACATGAATTAAGCCCCATCAACTGATAGAACATGGTATTAAAAGAAATAAATAACTCAGAGGGAGATATAAAGAACAAAAATTACACATTCAAGATTTACATTTAACAACCAACAAGAGAAAACCACTTTTGCTTGATAGTTCACACAGCTACCAACCATGAAATAAGATTAGCACATATACATAGGTGGAACCTTACCAGTCAGATCCTCCATGTTCGCAGGCTTTACATCTACAATATTAAAACTTTGATTGCTAATTTCTAGGTTCCATAGATTTATCCGCAAATCATCAGCAGATATGAAAGTTTCGCCATCACTACAAGCATGAGCAACACATCATAGCCGTGCTGATTAATGTTCATTCAAGTTTCCAGAAACCATGGAAGAAATGAAAGAACGAGGAAAAATGAATTATGAATGAACAGTGTATGCAAAATATAAAAAACATGTATTTGTAAGTAAGAAAAACTAATAGAAGCCACACTTTCGAGCCAAATTTAGTCACTGTGCTCAAAAAGAAACCATGAGGAAAAAAAATGGAATCAAGATTTGACACTAAGCAGCTGACAAACAGAACATGAACATTAGGGATTTACCAACTCCACCCAACTACATAGCCAAACATGCAATGCACTGAAAATTTAAAAAACCATAATCACCTGTTACTTGATATAGAATTGATATGATAATCATGAGCATGGGCGTATACTCTACGACATCGAGCTACAAGGCTGGTCTCATGGCTGGTTACCTACATATTGTATAACCGTGTTATTAATGTCAAGCACCAACAAGACACTGTCAAGGTTAAAGTCCAAAAAAGAAACTTTGCCACAGCAATCTCTTTTGTCTACTTTTTTATGGTATCAAGACCCACTGAAAGGGCAGAAAAGAACCCCCCTAAAAAAATACAACAGTGAAAGGAATAATAATTATAATAAAAGACGTCATTCTCTAGGATTTCCCCCAAGTGGAGAGGGGATCCATGCAGACATCGCGAAAAATGGCAGTGATAACTGATAAGCACTATCAGCAATATTTGGTAGTTGATTTGTATAAAATAGATGAGTGCTTCTTCACAACTAGAAAAAAAGCATGTACAAAAAAAAGTATCGTAAATGTTTGACTGAATGAAGCAAAGTGGGTTTTCTCTAAATTAAATCATTCCCATAGGGGAAAAGTTGGTCCTGATATCATCTGCATTTTTCAATTTACAAGCACAGAAGCTACATATGTTGTTTTCCAATATGCCTTTTATCCCCTACCTTCTTTCTCCAGCTTTTAAGATACTTGAATGCGATATCAATGCAATAAGAGTTTAATGTGGCACATTCACAAGATTTGATAAAGACACATTATTTACATTGAACATTCTCTCATTCAGTAAAACCTTGAAATCCATTAGTGATTCGTCATGCCTTCCCAAAAAATTAAGAGAGAGGGGAAATGGGATATTGTTACCCTTGAGGATGACATCATCTATCCCTGAGAAGTTTTTGCCACTTAACAAGTTTAATTAACAAATACCAGTTAGACAGAATTAGGACAAGACAAGACGGGAAAATGTTAGTTGCATTCCAGATTGATTAGCCTTGAGTAGCATGCTGGATACGTTGATCAAAGGAAGGGCAAAAAAAAAAAGAAAGAAAGAAAGAAAAAAGACAAAAAGAGTAGCATGATGAATTCAACCAGAAATGCACAACTACACTTCTCAAAAGCGCTTCCCAATCAACAGATACAAGATGGCTGTAGCTCAGTTTTCACAAAGAAAGTAAGGCCTTGTGAGGTGTTGTTGAGTTTTGTCTATTTCATATTGTCATTTATTCATACGCTCAATATAGCGCCAAGAAAAGTCACAAGATAGGATCTCATCATCTGATGGACATAAAATTGAAAAGAAAATGAATTGCTAAAAGAAGCACTGAATACAACTACCACAGGTAATCTTAACGATGGGATGCCCCCAGGTGGAAATGATAAGTCATTGGTCAGATAATTATATGCTTTATCTGGAGATCCTCCATTTGCAAGATATGGCCTAGGGCTAGTCGAATTACTGGAACTAGCAATACTGCTGATACAGCCATTTGCCATTGCTTTCGATGGGTCAACATTCATCTCAGATATTTTCTTGACCTTCTTTTCTTGAACCTGTTCAACACTTCAACGCTCAGATAAAGGTGAAGAGAATAAGTCGTCTAAGAGGTATCATCAACCGTTTTCTCCATATTAAAAATAAGCAATAAAACACATCCAATTCAAGTCTGAACAAATGCACAAGAAAAAATTCGGCATTCATGATTCAACACATGTCAATTACAATGTATTATGCCCTTCTTTAAATCTACTTTATTTATTCAAAATAAGTTATCAATGCTACAATGGCCCCAAGCCTTCAATAAATAGTGCAAGTGATTGAGGAGATTAACAAATTGCAGCCACTTCCAATTGTACAAATGAACAAGATCATATTCGATTGTGCTGATAGAAAGAATTTCAATTATGATTTATTTCACTGCATGAGCTTCTTTGAAGCTACTCAATTTCTTCAAAACATGTCATATCAGTAGCTCAAAGCCTTTAATAAAGTAGTACTTAAAAAATCAAAGGACCATGCCTTTATGATAAAATTTTAAATTAAATGGACAAAATTCTTCACCTATGCACTTGAGATTAAATGCTTAAATATGCACATGCCCCAAAATGTCATCCTCTAAATGCAAATTTTATTAGCGTGCTAAATGTAACCCGATCGTAATTTCTAAATGTTGAATCAGAGAGCTAAATGCAAAGTATAATTCAACAATATATAACTCAGAAGCTAAAAGAACTTCATAGGCGGATACACCAGTGAAACAAGTGTGAGGATCCTTCAGAGTTATTTATTGTAATGTTCTTGTAGAGGTCAAAGATAGAATGACACAGAATGGAAGCGCATAAGGGCCCACTTCCTCCTTTTTCCCATAATCTCTTTTCTATCTTCTCACTACAGATTCTACAATAAGGAACTCTAGGATCCATGCTCAGAAAAATTAGGTGTAAAAAGATATCAAACGAATTTTCACAAATGTGCAACCCTTGTGCATATTCTATTCAAGGATTAATAAAATAAAGCACTCAGCATGGTTCAGGCTGTCATTAATTTCTCACCTTCCAATATTTGATGGTTTTATCATTTGTAGATAGAAGAAACAAGGCCCCATTGGCTGTTTGGCACCATCTGATTTTGTTTATTTTCTCTTCAATTTCCAAGCTCTTTAGATAATCGAACTGACAAAAAGAAAGATCACATCACAAGCATTCATATTTTTCATTAGATAAAATATTAAACCTTGATATTTATGAGCCCAAACAAGTTAGTGTATCAATAACAAGCAAATTATTATTACCTCAGGTTCATGACTCTGAAACTCAGTTTTATATCGGAACTCAGGATGCCTACTTATTGTATAATCCATCCTTTCCAAATCCCTTCTTGATCCTCCATGCTGCATTTACAGCATCCATCCATTTATATTATGATAATGTAAGTACATAAAGTGGATCCATCATCCATCAAAAGAAAATTCGTTACAATAATAATCTGCAAAGGAAACAGCCAAACTTACATCTTTTGCATCCGTCCTCTCAAATAGAACTACTCGACCACCACGGTCACCAGTAGCAAGATGATCACCAGACTTGTCGAATTCAATAGCAGAAATTATGTCCACTACGAAAGAAAGGTTGGGCAAATTATCAACAAATGTTCACAACATCCAGCAACAAAATCTAGAACATGATTACCCACCATTCTGTTAATGGCGCCTAGATATCAAAAGCAAATGCCCAACGATCCACTAATTTAATCTAAACAAACCCCACATCAAGATGGCAATTTTTTCTAGTCCCTTGAGTCACCACTTAATTAAAATTTGAATTAGCATGAATCTAAAATAATAGAAATCACAATACTGCATCTGCATAATAAGGTAATTTGGCACAGCTATCAAAATGCCTATTACTCCTTAGACCTTAGATCATTCAACCTATAAACAGCCAGCTCCCACGGTCTCTCACGTTTAAAAGAACCCAATCCATATGCCACTTGATGATACTTTCTGAATAACTGTGACACAATCCTACATCATCCATTAGTTATAATATCCGTCAAAAGACTTCCACTCCAGAATTTAACAACATCACCATCATGACTACTGGTATTCCAAACAGGCATCGTTGACCAAAATTTGAAGCTTTTGTATAGTCAAATGTCTTAAAAAACGATCTGACCCCTACAGTCATTTTTCAAGGCCACTCATTACTACAGACAGAACTGCTCGCAATACAAGCACCAGCTAGTAACACGGCCAAGAATAACCATAAAGTCGAACAGCTCAGCCAGACACTGCATCATTCAATCTAGTAAAGTCATGACGCCAGAAAAACTTAAAAAAGCAACCCCGGGTAATAAATGACGAGCTAACGGTCACAGAATACGTTCCACGCATGAAACCCAACATTCCCCCAAATCAAATTTGACCCCAAATTACACAATGGCCGACGAGCCGAAACAGGGGGTAACTGATGAGTTTCGATCCAAAATAGATCGAAAGAACTAAACCAAACCCTAATCCCAACATAAGCAAATCCATCGATTGGATCCAACAAGTCATAGATACGAATCTTTAATACAGCGTATTACAGTTACCTTCCTGAACTTCCTCCCCGGCCGTACGTTCACCAAACACCTGTGAGAATTTCCACTCCAGCGGCTGCGGTGGACCCGCCGGAGCTGCGACGACCTCATCACCACCGTTCATTTGTAGGGCAATGGAATCAACGGCCCCTGAATACACGACTGAATCGGCCAATCTAATCAGCGCATCGAAGATCGCTTTCTGTTCCTAAAAGATCATAGCTTCAAAGACCCATATGTCTACATAACATTCATTGGATTTCAAGTCGAACAATTGAAACACCCGATAAACAGACCAGAAAATTCCCTCTCCTGCAACTCCTCTGTCTGAGATATTTCTGATCTCTCTCTCTAAAAGGAGAAAAATGGGAATTTCGGGATTAAAATGTCCAAGCAAAACGTTCTATTTAGCGTTGGAGAAGCAAAACACGCACACAGGACATACACACACCAAAACACTAGTTTTAGTTCTTTAGGCTCAAAAATAGGATTTTTCGTACGTAAATTTATTTATTCCAGTTTGTAAGATAACCTCACCCGCCTGTCACAAACGAGGTGAAGTACGAGATTTGATTGGACGATGATGATGATGGTGAAGGTCGGAAAAACACACGCGTAGGAGAGGACGGTGATGCTCGTGTGGACAGGCAAGTGAGATAATGAGAAATAAATTTAGAATATTAAGATTTGATTGAATTAAGAAATAAGAAATTGTGAAGGGCCCAGGAAATTGTGGGAAGAAAAAGGTAAAGAGATTGGATTGTCTGAAATGACAGGCATGTCCTTGCCTTTTCATATTTTTGTGTCTGAGAGATATTAAGAGAATAAAAATAACTTATATTTATCGATTGACAACTCAAGATGTTCCTACCTATTTTATATAGTATATATGTGAGCCAAAGATAAAAATGGGCCTCAACATGAACATTTTTTTTTGGATAGAAATATGAATATGATATGACATGAGCAAACAATTGAGATTGAATCATGAGAGTTGACATAGATAGTAAAAAACAGATTTAATTTTTATAAGAAGGTAAGTTCAATTCTCTCTATCATTGTGAAGACTTCTTTGGTAATCAATCTAGTAAGTCCCTTGTAAGTGCTCAAAGAACCTGGGGTCGTGCCTTAGCTTTGATGGGGACCGGTGTCAAATCCATTTAAATTTTTGTGTGTAAAAAAAACTGTTGTACAATAAAGTTAAAAAAAGTTTTTTCTTTTTTGGCCCTTTCAAGGCATCGTCTTTGCTCTTAGCCGATTATAGTCAAGAACGTTTTTATTAGTCTTCTATAGTGATTATATTAAAAAAGTAATTGATATAAGCATTTTTTTTTGTGAAATGAATATAAGTAAGATTTGGAATTGGGATTATGTTAAGAAAAAATATAGGGCTTTGCACTTGACAATGGGCTTACCCAGCTTATGGGGTTAATCTGTCATATATAAGACATAGTTGGGCTACAGAAGTGGGCCGTATATATCTTCCATGGCCATAATTGAAGCTTAAGGTCTATCACAATCCAACAAGGCCCTTCATGGGATATGAACATTGTTCACTTGATTATATGTGTGCACTTTCACCCATCATCCGTGGGTTCAACTGACGAAGGGATTAGACTAGTACTCTCACATAAAAGGAGAGGGTTCGATCCTGGGGAATGCCACTTTGTTGTGGCTTCAGTCGCAGCACTTGGGGAGGCATTACCACAGTTTAGTGAAGCTGTGTTGACCTACCTGTGTGGTCAGAACTAAAGGGCTTGTTTGACATGTTCCAATGCCCGCAGAGACAAGCCCCAATTAATCATAAGTTAGGTGCTCTATCCTTAGATCGTGGGTGAACCCAACCATTTTTCTAAAATCTGTGTATAAAAAAAATATATGAACTTTCTATTTTCTAACTCTACAAATTCAGCCACAACATGTTAAATATTATCTCCAACTTTAATACAATATATAATTCATAATGCACTAATAAATGAAAAGATCCCATGAGTTGGAAGTTCCAAGTTATAAACAACCTAATTTTAGAACAACATGTTCAACTACTTTTAGTAAGATCATTTATTCTTCATTGTGATGTAATTAAGATTGACTTTATACTCTTTATAATCCTTGCAGACAAATTGGCACATCTTTTTGCTTCTCTGAAACCATATTGTATCACTTCATCATCTATTGTAGTCATTTTAATTTTAATTTAATAATATAATAAATTTGATATTTTAAATTATGTAAAATAAAAAAGATTTAAAATAACAGCGTTAAGTTTGATGGGTCAGCAATTTCCGTTAAAAGAAACTAACAGCATTAAGTTTGAGGGACTAAAAGTGCATTTTTTAAACTTAAAGGACTAAAGTGAAACATGGCGTAAATATAAAAGACTAAAAGTATACTTTAACCAACATTTTTTATTTGATTTTGATCAAAATACCATCCAAAACTTCAATTCTGTCCTGCCAATATTTATCTTTTTTTTATATGAAAAGGTTTTAATAGTCATTGAGATATTGGCTAAAATCAAAGTGATATACTTTATAATGCAAGCATCCTAGGGGTAGATTGGAGTTCATGTTTCACAAGTAAAATTCCTTATTTCTCACATATTTTTTAATAACTTCAATATAACAACCAAAGAATGGTTTCATCTATTAATAGTCAAAAGTCACACCAATCAAGCATCCCATGTCCGTTTGAGAAGGTGATAGAGAAGTACTTTTACGCAAGCCGAGGTAAATATGTAGAGGAAATTATCTCATTTTACGAAAAAACACTGTTGAACGTACTTTTACGTGAGAGTTAAGTATTTACAAACAAAGATATTAAAAGTCACCTCACCATGTGTCAATACGGATTGCTACTCCAAGTGAAAAGAGAGGGTTGGTACGTAGAATTAATTTTTAATCCTTGAAGTTTCAACTAAATTCAATCCTTGAAGTTTATCTATTTGAGGAAATATAGGGGAAATTAATTTTTAATCCTTGAAGTTTCAACTAAATTGCGAATCAACAACTTAGTAAATTAATTCAATCAACTTTAATTCAATCAACTTTCATCCGCTTAATAAATCTATCCCTGCCATTAGGGAGGGAGGGAGGAGACAGCAAATGCATCTCGAAGGGTGTTAAGAGAGTTAAACATTGCATCCATATCAGCTCCACTTAGGATTATGTATTGAAGAAAATTAAAAACAAAATGGAAAAGAACGTAGCAGAGTTGTTAAGAGTTTGTTTGGATGTAAGATTGAAAATAGCTTTTACAGATTCCGATGCAAAACCTAGATTTTGGAGAATAGATTTGGGAAAATAGCTTTTACAGATTCCGAGGCAAAAACTAGGTTTTGAAAAGTAATTTATGTTTGGGAAGTTATTAGCTTTTACGGATTCTGAGGCAAAAAAGTGGGTAGGAAAGAGGAAAGTAAGAAAGAGAAAGAGAGAAAAAGTAGGAAAGAGTAAAGAGGAAAAAGTATGAAAGAGAAACCTATGATTCAAACTGAGGTTTTGTAACCAAAATAGCTTTTGGAAAAAAAATTTTACTTGAACAAAACCTCGGTTTTGAGGTAAAACCCAAATTTGAAACTGAACCTAAATTTCAAAAGTGGTTGCCAAACCAGCCCTAAGTCCCTCACTCTTGCCTCTCATCTCAGACATCGCTTGCAACCTGTGTACTTCACTTGCCACCTTATCTTCAACAAGGTGAAATGGTGAGGAGCAGCTAAATATGGGAACAAGATTGCCTGCAATGTTTGTCCCTAAAACACATGTATTATTCTATTATAAACAATCATATTTGATGTACCGTGATAGTTGAATATGGGCATTGGTTATGGGGAATTGACAAGTTTTGTTAGACCCAATTATGTTAGTATTTGCTTGCAAAATTAAGGACGGAGTATATCCTCCTTCATCCTTCTAAGCCTGACCCACAACCTGTAAGGCAACACAATTTATGTTAATTATTTTTAAGTAACAAGTACATCCCTAAACAATTTTGACTTAAGATTAATCCCTTTCAAGATTTAAAGCATAGAGGTTTTAACCCTTAAAAAAAAGTGCACTTTCTAAAACTTAAACTTGTGATCTCTTCCTTGTGAAGTGAGACCGCTTACCACCTTAATCAGAAGTTATTGGTTTATATTCATTTTCTCACTTGGTATTGACCTTGGTAAATACATAAATAAAACCTCACTAAAGCTTGTAAGTTGGAATATTCTCCGGAATCTCTAGACCCCACTTTCATTATATTCTACGTGCAAGCTTTCATGATGATTTTCCTCTATAAATACCGTGCCCTGATCACAGGCATTCCCTCACACAGAGCAGCAATATTAGCTGATAGTGTTCTGTCTATCAGAGAATTAATTCGTGTGCAGTTTTTAAATGGCGGGAATTGTGGTGATTTTTGACTTTGATTCAACCATAATCGAGTGTGATAGTGATAACTGGGTGCTTGATCATTATGGTTTAACTGACAAGTTCTATCAACAACTTCAAAACACGCCTTGGAATCCCCTCATGGTTCTCTGTTTCTTGTTCTCCTTTGTTCCGTTGATTGCTTGCTCAGTTTTTGTGAAATGATACTGATGATCAGTTTTTCATTTGTTCTGTTCTGAATTTAACCCTTCTCAGGATCAGAAAATGAAGGAGCTTCATTCACAAGGCAAATCCATGGAAGAGATTGTTCAAGTTTTGGAACGAACTCCAATGCACCCTCACATTGTTCCTGCCATTGAAGCAGCTTATTCTCTTAGGTACGAACACACTCTCTCTGTTTCTAGTATGGTTACATGACTAAGTCAGATTTAAGCATTCTCAGGGCAAACTATGGATAGCTCTCACACTTGCATTCTCTAACATCACAAAATCTCAAACTTGAGACTTTGTACTTAAGCGGCAAAAGCATGTTTCACTGAGACCAACTGACTATTGGTCACTCCTCTGTTTCTCACTATCTCTATTTTTTGTTTCATTCTCTCTGTTTTTTTTTTGGTCATGCGTACTGAACAAACAAACATACCACTACTTGTACTGTTTTTATGTTGCTAATCATCAGATGCGATCTGAAGATTGTTAGTGACGCAAATATCTTCTTTATCAAGACCATTCTGAAGCATCATGGCGTGTGGGATCGTTTCTCGGAGATAATTGCAAACCCCAGTTTTGTTGATGAGCAAGGCAGGCTCAGGATTTTCCCATACCATGATTATCTTCAATCTTCGCACGGATGCAACCTTTGCCCTCCAAACATGTGCAAGGTACTTTCTTTTAGGCTTCGATAACATGCCACTTCAAATCACTTCTTAACTCAAAGACCTTAGAAGATGATGGAAAATACAATAACTGTTAAGAATTAAATGAATCCTTCATAAGGGGAACAAAACGAAATTATAAATATAAAGCTTCACAAGAGACTAAATAAGATAGAGAGAAGAACTCAAAAACTCAGACTTTCGTATGTTTAGACTAGCGCCAAACACATTATTTTTACTGGCAGCCGTCACTTGAACTTTTAGAATAAGCAACATGGGACTTTTACCAACATATATACAACGAATTAAATGCAATGATATTTTTTGGATGTGAACTACGAATTCTCTCATATGTGTGTGTGTGTATCTTGCTTAGGGAAAGATAATAGCAAGGATCCAGAAGTGTATTGCAGAAGAAGGGGGCAAGAAAATCATATATCTTGGAGATGGAAGTGGAGACTTTTGCCCAAGCTTGAAGCTTAAAGACGCTGATAGCTTAATGCCCAGGAAGAACTTTGCACTGTTTGACTTAGTTTCCAAGAACTGCAACAGAATAAAAGCGGAGGTGCATGGTTGGAGCGATGGAGAAGAGCTCAGGCAAGTGCTGCTCCATATAATCAACACTCATCATCATCAAGAAGAGGAAGCTGCAAACAAAAGCAGCAGTGATGACGAGGAGGAGGAGGAGGAGTCAGCTCCAATCATGGCCTTGGATTGCAATATGGTGGGCCCCATCACTCCCTTTGTTGATGCTCCTAAAACCCTGCATCCTCATCAAGCCGTAACAGTTCCTCCATTGACTAGCAGCTGATGGATGTGAAAATGGGACATAACTAAGCGTTAATATAATCTTTCATCCACCGAGTTCACCCTCATCTTCATTTTGGTTCCTCAAGTTTAAATCTAATAGTTTTATCCCATCAAGTTTATTTTATTAGAAACATTGGTTTTCACATATAATCTAATAAAAATTTAGACTATTTTACCTAATGACTAAAACCATCAATTTTAACTTTCAGGAATTAATTATAGATTTTTTTAATCCATTAATTAATGTTAAAGAAAAAAATAGTAGCTAGCTTGGCAAACTATAAATATATATCCCCACTTATAACTGTTCTATTTTTGCAAATTCTGCGGAATGTTGAGTGAATCTGAATCTCAATAATATAAATAAATGTAATAATAGTGAATCAAAAGCATGCAATTTGCTGTATAACTTGCGCAAGTCAAGGGCATTTATGCCCTATTATAAGATGACTTGACTAGAAAGTTATGCCCCGTTTGGTATGCGGAACTGATTTTGATGGAATTGGAAGTGGAAGTGAGATAAAAAGTATGTTTGATAGGTTGGAAGAAGTGGGGTATTATTTTAATTTAATATTTATATTTATAGTTGAAAAGACTAATATACCCTCAACAAACAAAAATCCCTCCTTCCTCAGAAAAGTCCCTCCCCTCGACGAAGCCAGAGATCGCCTCCCCTCGTGAAGCCAGGGATCGCCTCCCCTCGCGAAGCCAGAGATCGTCGTCGTCGGAGAAGCCAGATATCACCTCCCCTCGACGAAGCCAGAGATCGTCGTCGTCGGAGAAGCCAGATATCACCTCCCCTCGACGAAGCCAGAGATCGTCGTCGTCAGAGAAGCCAGAGATTGCCTCCCCTCGACGAAGCCAGAGATCATCGTCTCGGAGAAGCTAGAGATCACGTCGTCGCCAGAGAAGCCACGCACGCCGTCGACGGAGAAGAAGCATCACTTGACGGAGAAGCCACGCAAGCCATCGACCCAGATCGCCCCCTGTCGCCATCGCCCACTTCATCGTCGTCGCCCATCGTCGTGCACCTCCGTTGCAGAAGCAGATCGCGCACCTCCATCGTACACCCAGATCGAAGAAGCAGATCGCTCACCACCATCGTGCCAGACCTCCGTCGCCCACCTCCGTTGAAGCCGTTGCCGCCATCGTTGAAGCCGCCGTCGCCACCGTTGAAGCCGTCGTCCAAATCGAAGAGGGGGAGGGGAAGGGCAGAAGGGTCCAAGACCCAGTTCCATGGAACTGGAACTGGGTTCCCAAGGGGGGAGGTTGGAACCCAATTCCAATGTTTTTGAGTTCCATGGAACCCATTTCCATGATAACAAACAAGCCAAAATCTCACTTCCACCCTCAATTCCACTTCCAACTCTCAAGTTCCATCCTACCAAACGCAGCATTATAGTTAGCTTGAGTCATGAATATAGTCCAATGGTGAATAATGCATGCCACTTGAAATTTTTGTACAAGGTCTTAGGTTTAATATGTTAGTGTTGTGTTGTGAATGTGTGCTATTGGGCTCGTTTGGGAATGCGGTAGATAAGTACTTTTACGCAAGCCGAGGTAAATATGTGAAAGGAATTATCTCGTTTTGCAAAAAAACATTGTTGAACATGCTTTTAACCGTACTTAACTCTTTGCCAAACAAGCCCATTGTCTGATATGTCCCCAAGTCTCATAAATGAGACACATTCAAGGTCATAATTGTCTATTGTGACACATTCAAGATCATAATTAATTGTCTATTTTGACTTTTTTATGAATCATATTATCAATTATTCAATATCCGATTAATCTGATTCCCAGAAGTGTTGGCCCATAAATTAACACATATATGGCTAACATACCCAACTCTTTCTTAACTTCTTATTTAGAGAACAAATGAACACACATCTATGGCTAACGCTTCCATATCGTATTGCAATAACACAACCTTTCTATTTTCAACTCATGCCGTTTTGTACTAATAACGTACTATTTTTTATCTTTAATATAATGATTAATCAACTTTTTTATGAAGGTTAAGGAAGATAATTAATTGATATATTTATCATTTTTTCTCTAAACTAATTTGCCCAACTTATAAATTATTGTGTAATCTAATGATACATATAAGTATTTCATAATATATGGTATAATAAAAAAGTTTATTTAGTTTTCTATCTCTCCAAAAAGTTAAATGATTTTTGTATTAAAGATTCGATGCAGTATATTTTAATTAAATTATCTCTTACTTAAATGCAGCACATAGAATTTTAATTAAATACTCTCCTATCCTAAAAGTAAAAACCACATAATTAATTTATAAATGTTAAAAAAATTAGTTAGGTTATTTATTTGTAATCCATATTAATTAATTTCTCATATATACAAATACATTATTGATCCATTCACAGAAGAATATATGAAATAGGCGTTAGGTAGTAAATTTATTATTTTTGTAACCTTTTGTTTTGTGAAAATGACTCCACCTTTGTAACCATAACAAGGCTGGTTAAAGAAAGCAAGGGTGATCTTGATTTATAAAGAGGTTCAATTAAAGAGATGGAAACCAATGGCTTTAAGTTCAAGAGGTCCTAATGTATCGCACTTATTCTTTGCGGATGATCTTGTGCTCTTCTGTGAAGCTACCCAGGATCAGATGGTAAGGATGAAGGACGTTATGGGATTCTTTTGCAACTTTTCAGGACACAGGATTAACCTTGATAAATCAAAGATGTTTGTTTCTCGTAATGTTTGCTCAGCCAGGGCTTTCCAATTCAGCCAGACTTTGGGAATCAACCTTTCAGCGGATCTGGGGAAGTATCTTGGTGTACCGTTATTGCACAAAAGAATGGTCAAAAGCATATTCTCCCCGTTGATGTCGAAGGTAAATAGTAAATTATCTAGTTGGAAGGGCAGATTTTTGAGCATGGCGGGAAAGACGGTTCTGATTAAATCAGTGCTATCCACTTTGCCCGCTTATCAAATGCAAACCATGCTTCTGCCTAAGGGGGTGCTGAAAGAAATTGAAAAAAATAGTAGAGACTTCTTTTGGAACCAAAGCCCAGAAATGAAGAAAATGCATCTCATTTCTTGGGATACCATAAAATATGAGAAAGAGGAAGGAGGATTGGGAGTTAAAGATCTCATTTGTCAGAATAAAGCTTACATTTGGAAACTCTGCTGGGGAATGTTAACGAAACCTCATGCTCTCTGGGTGCAATGTTTAAGGTGTAAGTATAAATGTGGTAATGGGAAAATTCCGAAGGTCAAGAGTAAGAGCAATCAATCTGCTGTATGGAATGCCGTCACCTCAGTTTGGGACAACTTCTACAGGGGGTTGGGTCCAAAATCAGGAGCGGTTCGAATACTAACGTGTGGAATGAATTATGGACCCCTCTTGATAGGCCTCTGAGGGATTATGTGGATAGGAATAGCCTTTTGCTGAATGAGAAAGCTACGGTGAATGATTTCCTCACTCCGTCTGGTACCTGGAATATTCTTAAATGGAGCTCTTTTCTTCCTAATTGGGTTATTTCTCACATCCAGACCGTGCATCCTCCGAGGGGTAATGAGCCTGACATGTTCTGCTGGCGGATGTCTTCAAATGGGAACTTCACCGTGAATTCAGCGTACAAGCACATCTACACTCACCGGGATCACTC
>JANTPZ010127015.1:0-26502 GCA_025593235.1 Vachellia pachyceras | reverse complement strand
CAACATGCATGGAGTTGATTTTGTCACTTTGCGATTTCCGTACACACACTAAGTGCCCTTCAAGGATTTCATGGGGTGGAGTTCATTCCATGTTATTCGTGACCTAACAAGTCGTGGTGGGGATATAGAAGGAGGTCACTGTGTGCATCTCCGGACCCATTCGAATTGTTAGGGTTTATGATTTCGAAACCTTAGTGCGAAAAGCAATTACTCCACCTAATCATCTACGAACTGTGATGGCCCAATTCATTTTTAAGAGGAATCTTTCATAACACTTCCATTTTTATTCCATTTCTGCCTAATTTTTTCCTCCCCAATCCAAAAATACCAAAAATAAGTTTTAATTTTTGCATTTAAATAGGTAGGTTAGTTTATTTCAAACTAAACCCCATTTGCATTTTTGCATCGCAAACATAAGCATAAGCTAAGAACTTTTGGTGCGCAACTTGCTTCCGGTGAGAACGACCCTGGGTTGCAACTATACAACCCTTGGAGATTATAAATTTAATTCTTAGCAAATTTTCAAGGTTGACCAACGACACTGTTTTACGATTTGCGAGACAGGACACGCCAATACGTGAAAGATAAATAAATAACGGTGCAAGTACTATTATTGCTTTCCTCTCTAACTTTTCTACGTACTACTGGTCTCATAATCAATAAGCGTGCGTTAAGTTGGCTGTGCTGGTTCCAGCCAGCAGGCACACCTATCTGTGGAGATCTAGGTGCCGTACGTATGTGATTGTGTGAATGTTTACCAGAGTCATTATCCACCTGATCTTGAAGTTTGAACTTTGAAACGTCCTTTAATGTATAATTGCCTTCTTTTTTTGTCAAAAACAATCTATTGGCTTTGAACTATGAAGTTGAACGACATCCGAGGCAGACAGAAACGGCTAACGTGGAGAAACGAGCTGAGAACACAGTGACATGCATGTAATCTAACAGAGAGGGCCAGCGAAGAGACTGTTTTCTTCCTCAGTAATCTGCAGCTTAAAACATTATAGTATATCTTTTAAGTGCGTATATTCAATGTCGTCTTTGGCTGTTTCCAGACTCTCCATAATTCCGATGCATTTGTAGCCATACAGAAATGTTCCCTCCGCACCAAAAACACAGTTTCATAGACAAGGGGGAGAGAGAAAATCTGTCCTCCCTACAAATCATACAGGTCTCCATATATTCCGATCAAGTCAATTCCTTGTTAATGACCTCTTTTCAGCCCTTCGCACTTTACTGTCATAACAGTGTAACATACACCAAAATTTGAGAGGAAAATGGGTTAGTGTTACTGAGTAGAGTGAGGAAGATGCCGAACTAAGTGGAGGTGTGGCTGGCAAAGGCAGAATGAGAGGAATGAAAATCAGAGTGGGGCCTGCATCATAATAACGTTGGAGAAATTACGTGAGTGGGTACATATGATTCATGCTAAGCCTCATGATTAAAAGTGGATATGGAGGTTGAATAATTTTATGCACACCAACGGCTTACAATCCATCTCAGTACACTCCTCCATTCCCACTGGAAATTACTGCTACCATCGCGAACCCTTTTCAGATCGTGTACAAGAGACAGACGTAGTACATTAGCCTAGAAGCACTTTTTTCGCAGAGATTTTTTAGCCTTTATTATTTGTGCTGCAAAAATCTGAGGCCCCGTTTGTTTCCCTCGAATTTACTTTCTCAAAAAGGAATTGCAAATGAAAACTCCGTTTCCCGCTGTTTGGTTCACATGGATTTGGGTTCCAAAAGTAAATTTTCTTGAAAACCCATCATCGCCGTCGTCGACCGCTGACCACCGTCCACCGTTATATACCATCGCCACAAATGATTCCAGCTAGCCGAACGGGGCCTAAGTTTCACACCAACGGGCATGGTTCTTGCTCACAGAGAATGAGATATTCTTACTCCACGAAGTAATCAAACTATATTATTATAATAAAGTCAAGATGATCTATGACTACCTGTGAATTCTGAATAATTGCATTAAGCATCCCAGAAGTGAATAAAATATTACGTGGGTTCCATAAATGAACAAAGTCCTTTCTTTTGGAGAAGAGATTGAAGAAAGAAAGACGATCATTCTCCAAATCCATCCTGTTACAGAATATTTTACGTTACTGTGATTTTTTTACGGGGAAGGCACATGATTGGTACCATTTCCATGCGTGCTATACATACAAACTTTCTTGTTAAAGACAGTGAGGCTTAGCTAGATATAGAAAACCTGATGATGTGTGTGAGAATCTTGGAGGAAATCAGGACAAAGGAAGCATGCAGGCAAACACGCATAAGCTAAATCAAAGCAAAAGCAGGCCAATATATTCACTCAAACCAACCACCCTATTTATAGCTACCTATAGCATTCATCTTTCGGATGAAAAAATAAAACCTTTCAAAAAATAATTTTACTATATGCTCTCATCATCATCATCACCAAGATCATCTCAAATCCCAAACCTAATTTTTGCATATACATCTGTAAATAACTTAACTGGGAAAAGTCTTGCAGAGCACAGAAAGTGCTCCGTGAAATTTATATGGAATTAATATAAAGGAAAGAAAGAACAGGAGGAAGAGAAAGGAACTTGGATTGAGGACACAAAGGAGCTTATGGATCGTATGTGTGCCAGTGTCTGCTAACTTATCTGTTGTGTAGTGGATTTGGACCTGTGTAGACTTTTCTCTTATCAGCTCCAAGAACTTCATCTCCATGCACATCTTCGTGTTCATGCCCTTTGAGGCCACCGCCGAAATGGAAGTGTTTGAGCTCAGAATTAGGAGACCCATGACCATTGAATCTGTGAAATCTGGCTCTTCCGGTAGCCTTGCATGGAGAAATCAGTAGTAACATGGTCAGAAGGAGTAGACATAGGATCAAAAAATCCATCTGCTTCTTAATCTTGGCAAAGATCATCGCATTGGATAGTTTTGCAGATTGCTTCTTGCTCTTCTCTATTTTCCTTGAGGCTGGCGAGTGCGGGCTCGTGACTGATGAAGAAGGTGAAGCAGTATAATAGAAAAGAGAGATTTGGTTATAATATCAAGAAAGAAGGCTTTTTGGGATAGTTTCTTTATAGGAGGAGCAGCCTAGGAGTTTGAAGAGGAGGGAATGTCAATGAAAAGGCCGAAGTCAAAATGCATAGAACTTGCTGCCCTCTCCTTAGTTTATAATATCTGCTACTGATTTCAGAGCCCAGTTTTCTCCTTTCACAAGCTCAGCTAGAGACAACTACATCGAAACTCAGACACGCGGTCATTGGGAAACCGTGAGAGAATGATATGGCTTGGTGTGTAGAGAGACTGGCTTGGGAGAGAGGCAGATAGACAGATGGGGTGGGGGGAAGGGTCAGAGAGAGGGGGGGGGATGGGTTTGAGTTTCTTAGACTGAAAGCTTCGTATGGTCCCTTTCTAATCTTAATTGATCAGTGTCAGAAGGGGGGGGATAAAGACAAATGAATCATTTTGTTAATCTTTTCCCCACATTTGGTTGCTCTAAGAAACAGTGCTTTCTCTATTGAGATTAATTTCTTTTGCACTATTCTTATGCCCTTGCAATTAGATATTACTCGTATAAAGGAAAACTTGTGCTTAGCCCCTTCCTCATCAACATGTGAATATCTGTGATCACCTGTTGCTGTGTACATGATTGGTTTGGTTGTATATCAAGATGGTATGTTTTTCTACTTCTTTCATATAATTTTGTTTGATTATACATTTCAAGTACTGAATTTTCGTAGCGCTCTCTTCATACAGACAAGTATATTATACATACAATAGAATGCCATACTAAAGTTTTGAAACCAAATCCCAAGTGAAACATTAACTAATTTAAAAGCTGTTATTGACAGAAGATAACGTACATTCACATACAGACCAACAGTCCCGCTTGAAACAATAGTTGATTTCCTTTTTTCCTTCTTTCTTTTTTGGAATTTTTATCATACGAAATGGTGTACCAACAAATAGTGCCATATGAAACCCACAGGACATTTATCTCGTAGAAAAAGGTGATTGACCACAATCCCTTCTGACCTTGGGTCCTAACAATATTACAGATCAACTCACGAGGTCTCTGTTCTCTTCTCCTTTCCTGCAGTTTTAGGATGCATCCCTCACATAACCTTGCGAAAGTTTTTTTTTTTTTGTCTCCATCACTATTTTCTCTGATCTCCACGGGAAAGGGATGTGCTTATATTGCCATTACTAATGTTTATGGCTTCCTTTACTAAGTTGTAATTAGAAAGAAAAGAGAGAGGTTTGGTAACTGCTTAATTATTCTTGATAGCTTCTTCATGAAACTTTCAAAGTAATAATGAAACCATATAGAATTTTAAGCAGACAGCGTAAGGGATTTCAGAAATGGTGGGAAGGCTAATTTGATTGACAATCTCATTTGCTTGACAATAATAGAATTCTGAGAATTATATTAGACCCTAAGATGGTAAGTGGTGGCTGATTATATAATCTTTCTTTTTTGTTGCTTTGACATATGTAGCAACAAGATGCAGCTACGAAATTAACTGCTGTATAATTTTTGATTGCCAGATATCCCTCCCAAAGGAAGAAGAATAAAAAGAAACAAAAACCCAAATAAACAAATAATTTAGTCAAAAAGGAGGAATAAACATGTGTTTATTGCGTACATCAGTCAATAATATCAATCATGCCGGTAAAAAGAAATCAGTACAGCACACACAAACACACACCATGTTGCTGAGATTATCTGGAATATATATAGTTAACTGTAGCCATAGATTGCTCATATGCAATACAAGAAGGTACATAAAGATGAGTTGAATAAAAAAATATAGGGCTTGCATGTAATGATTTCAACAGAGAAAGGAACGGAGAAATAAAGAGTGGAAAGAAGGGAGGAGGGAGGGAGTGGAGTGGGCCATGGAGGAGAGAGAGGTAGGAGGTCAATTTGGAAATGAATGTATAGTGGGTACTTTCTTCATAGAAATGATTATGTTGTTGGTCACTTTTAATTTTTTAGAAGGATCAGTACGTGAAAGTCATGGACAGTTCTTGATTTTTTCCTCACCTGTATAAACACAGACACAACCAAAAAATATACTCAAGGAACTTCAAGTTCACACTTCAATAGAAACAAACAAACACACACACCCCAAGCCACGTATGCACATGTGCCTTCTCTTCTGCCTCTAATTCTATCGTTCATATTGATCATTTGATTTCCAGTATTGATAAATAGAGCAACAGTGACTTTTTAGCATGTTGTATAAAAATTGGGGTGGTTTGTAGAGAAATTAGATGGGAAGCCAAAAGCTGGGAACCAAAGTGGAAAAGGGGGAGTGTGGTGATGAGTAGGAACAGCATGATTAGGGCAAAGAACTCAGTTTGTAGTGCAAGCAATATAGCATTTGAGATTTTGTTGATTTTGGCATTGTGGCCTTGTTTCCTCAGTCAAACCCAAAACCCCTCACCGTGCCTGACATTTTTCATCCTTTATTCTTACCCTTGTCATTACTTATGTACAAGTATTATTGACCTTGCAAGAGTAGGCTCTCCTTATGTGTACATATTTACATACATTCGTTTGAATTGCAAAGGATAAGCAAGTGGTAATAATTAGATCAATAATACCCACTACATTCCACAGCACTGATAGTGAACTACATGCCACCAGTTCATAAAATTAGTAATTCATCTCTCTTAAATGAAAGGGCATGTAATATGCCTAAGATCTTTGGGTCTAGTGGCACCAACCCCCCCCCCTGTTAGAGAGGGAGGTCACAATTTCAACCATGGGTTGGGTGTGTATTTGTGTGTTGACCCTTCCTTTGACCCCTGTCAAAAAAGAAGGAGCATGTAATATCAGAGAGAGAGAGAGAGAGAGAGAGAGACAAATGCTTACAATTGAATCAGAGGTTGTTTTTATAGGAGTGAACATATAGAAAAAACAAGATCCTACATCAGCATCAGCGTATCAGTGCTACATGGAAGTCGTCATTATGGGCTTCAATTGCCCCATCCCTGATGGGCCCCTCTCTTGTCTCCCCTTCAACAAATATGCTCTCTCTCTCTCTCTTCTTCCTGATCTTATTTTCAACACTAATCGATTTTTCCATGTTTATGGATTCGGACTATAAACCTCACAGGTGAGTGGGTAGGCACGTCACTCACATGTGCCCCAGTTTGTGATTCAAGACTGAAGAATTGTTCATTAATTTCGCAGCAAGAGAAGGGGTATAATATAGCAATGAGCAACTAACGTATAGACATGACAGGATATGATGAGAATCATGGAAAACTTGGGATAGATTAACTATGGTTAGGTTCATTGTGATTTTGGTCAAATCCTCATCATTAGGGGCAAGCTGTCTCTGATCACTGTCGCTTGGTCCTTCCCTTTGGCTTCTCTCTGTAACGCAATCATTCTTATTACCTCCTTTATGACATGAGATTGACTACAGTAATCCTTCAGTTCATCAATTGACCTTCTTCTTCTTTTTTTTCGGGTACAAATCAATTAACCTCCTCTTATTATGCATATATCAAATTTTATTCACCTTCGAGCCCGTTTATGACTTGGTCCACCCACCACCCTTTCCTTTTCTGTATTATTTGGACTTGAAGCTTGTGAGTTTCAATTGCAGAGTTCAGCCCACCTACGAAGATGGCTCTTTTGCCACCTTGCCGGGCCTTGCTTTTCGCTTTCTTTATTAGCAATTGTTTTTTCCAAACAAAGTTTGGTGCAGAGTAATCATGACAACAAATTATTCCTGGTTCATCTAATTGTTATTTTTCAGTTTATTTTTATATAATTGATCTTAGAAAAATTTTGACTTGTAGTTAATGATTCTCAGGACATAATCATTTGTTTTTTTATCCCAAAGTAGCCAGTATCATGTAAATATAATAAATGCTACCCCAAAGGAAAATTCTTCATCAGCTAGGCAACTATTATTTGTATTTCCTCCCGTGATCAATTATCGGGAAAAACATAGTAATGGCTATGCCTGCTTATTATAATTTACTAGGCGACCCACTCCACGAAACTAGGATTAAGGGAATGTATTCACATGTGCAGCAGAGTCATCGAAATTTCTTGGGCATATGAAATATAAATATTTGAAGGAAGTTAATTAAAACTCTCAATTATTTTCTTCCTAGATTTCTTTTTGGGTGATGGCGAACAGGCGAAGCGCTGATAATGGGTAATTCGCCGATTCAAAGGTTGAGCAAACAAAAAAAGAAGTTTGATGGGTCAATGAGAACGGAATATTGACCAGGCGAGGTAAAACCACTGCAATACCCTAAACTGAGCTTAGATTTATCTAGAAGGTTTGCTCAAGTCTGATATGGCTCTTCGCAGCGTCACTGCCATCTCGCTTTTCCTGTTTTTGTCTACTCAATGGCTAGGCGCTTGGCTCCCTTGCTTAATCGCGTTCTGGTGGAGAAAATCGTTCCTCCATCCAAAACTAACGCCGGGATTTTGCTCCCCGAGAAATCCCGTCAGGTGAATCCGCTAATTCATTCTCACCCATTTCATTTCTTGCTTCTGTCCGTTGCATGCTTATCTTAAAATTTCAGCTCCCTCTTCATGGTTTACCTCAGCTGTCATCGGTTTTCTCTAATTTTCTAGAAAATCTAACATTGTCCACTTTTTATATGAATAAAATTTGATTATGGATGCTTTCTTCTCCTCGGTAATTGTTCAAATATGTAAAGAAGGAATTAGCAATATGTAGAAAATGTCATATCATTACGGTCCCTTTGAGCCTGACATCATTCAGACTTACAATGCTCTAATTCGCAGGTGGCGGTGTTCCCAGCTTCTCACTTCTCTCCCGACGGCCACTCAACGGGACTAGAAATTACACTTGTGATTAATTGGCTGTTTATCATCTCACTAGCTCTTAGTCGATATGTTTTGGCCACGGCGTTGGAAATGTTTCCTATGAAATCGGCCTTTGGATGAAAACCAGCTACGATTTTTCGTTTGGATTGCCATGCTTTGGTGCATTATCTATAATTTAAGTGTTAAGTTCGATGGTTGAAGGTGCTAAATTTTGTAAAAGGACATAATCTCAGTTTGATTCTGGTTGGGGTTTGGAAACAAATAAATTTTGAGGTTTTGCTTTGTTAGAGTACATATGATTAGTTGGTAATTGTTTGCTGGTGTTGCTGTAGCTGAATTCCGGAAAAGTTATTGCCGTGGGCCCTGGCATTCAGGATAAAGAGGGAAAGCTAATTCCTGTAGCTGTAAAGGAGGGTGACACCGTCCTTTTACCTGAGTATGGAGGATCGGAGGTGAAACTTGGTGACAAAGAGTATGTACACGTTTCTCTTAGATCATATTTCTCTCATGTTTAATTATTGTTACAAGCTAACATTCCTTGGCTCTGAATCCTTACATGTAATGCATTTTGTCTACTGAGAAAAGCCAATATTGCAAGAGCGATCTGTTTGAAAGTCATGCCAACTCCTCTCCTCTTTCCCATCATATCTCGTTGTTTTCTTGTGTTATTCCTTTTTCTAAGAGCATCCATGCAAAGAGCTATCCTGGTTGCCTTGTCTTAGAGAGTTAGGGTAATTAGACTATGTGCATGTTTGGCAGTACAAGACAAACCATTTCGAAATCCGTAAAAATCATATTGAAATCCGTAAAAATCATCTTGAAATCCGTAAATTCTTCTTGGAATACGTAAGCTCTTTTCTCTCAATGGAATTTCCAAACACACACTATAATGTATTTAATTTCTTATTTGCAGGTATCATTTATATCGTAATGAAGACCTACTGGGGACGTTACATGATTGATGTTGTTGTCACCCTTGATCGATTGGTGGACTCAACCTCTGTTGCGAAACTGTGATCATGTCAAATTCTGCTATTTTTGACGGTTCTCATTATGTTCTAGTTTTGGCAAATTCAATACAGATCCCTGTTATAGACTTTTGTAGCAACGCTTGAACAGAAAAGCCTATAATTTGGAAAACTCAAACTTATTCCGTGTTTCCAAGTTGAACCAAAATAAATCACTAGTCATTCGCAGGTCACGCCGTTTTGTTTTTTATGACGATAAATTGCAAATGTGAATATTATGATCCCGAGTCTCAAACTCTTTCCATTACAACACGCCCGCCTACACACACAGACGCACAGATAGAGGAGATCAAGTTGAGAGACCATCTCAGTCATAGCCAATTTCAGTAGTGGTTCATTATGAAACTCTAGTTTATGTAGTATGGTGATTGGTGAGAGAGTTGTCATTGGTGATTCGTTTAGGTTGAAGGAGCTGCATCTGGAAGGGGCTTTCCCTGGAGGAATGATTTGAATAGCACGAGTGATCTCTCTGGCTGCGAAAATGGAGCTTCATGAGCCGCCCCTCTTATGGTGGCAAATGATAACATGTTATCGTAAACTTGTGTCCATCCAGCAACCTGAAATTTTTACAAATTTGAGCGTACAATTCTTGAAGTTTTCAGTTCTTGATTTCCGAGAATCTAACCTGTTTCCCACTGAACCAGGCTCTGTAAGGCACCGTTGTATTGAGTCCTAACTCCTGGGCTAATTTACTCACCAGATAACGCGTTCCGGTTAATGGGACCACTGAATCTTGATCCCCGCTGCACAGAAACCACTTTGCTTGCAGTAAATATGTGGACAGACACTTGATGCCAAAGCAGAAAAAAAATGTAGACGTTTAATGGTAGCCCGTAGGCAATGAGAAAAGGCAGTATCTTGAAAAGAGTGAACAATGCCAACCTGTACACAAAAACCTGGATGCCGGACTTAACAAGTTCTCCTAGAATAGGAATTGTTGACACTTCTAGATTCTGATAGTCATATCTTAGTATCCTATCATGAAGGTGATAATTGTCTAAGCAGAAATACGAAGTTCAAAACAAAGGGGTAAAACTATAATATCATGGAAAGAAGTTAGGATAATGCTTTCTTTCATGCAACAAGACTTACTCGCTACAAACAGACCAATTGGTAATTCCCATTAACTTAGCATGGAGAGCTTCCTGTACTTGTTTCCTGTTCAAATATGCAGATGTTTCATCTTCCAAACAAACATCTATCTTGGCCGTCTCTTGCTGCATCACGAACGAAGGCAAACGGGGAGAAGTTAACTGTTTGATAACAGGGGAATAGTAAAATCAAGACAACAGATGAACCTAACCAGTTGATTTAGCATTAGAGCCTGCTGATCTATGGATGACACACAAACATCGAGAGTGACATCGTATGGATTAACAAATCTACCAATCTCCCTTGTCGCCAGTTTATTCGCTTCTGCACAACTGACGCTTGGAGATGGAGTCTCACTGTGATATTGCCTCCAAATTTGGGAAAAATTGCAAATTGTGCTGAAGATCTTATAAGTTGAATCTGATATTAGTCCGTGTGACCAAAAGAACTCGGCTCTAGAATTTAGATCAGTATTAAATTCCAAAAGAGGATTCCCTATCTGCAAATAGCAACATCAAAACAAGTTATGGTATGCAAATTAAGCAAAGTTTTTTTTTAAAAAAAGAAATCCTTTGTACTCACCGCTATCCCCTTGAGATTGAACTCTGCTTTGCTTTGAACAATGAGCTGTGCAAGTTGGGGGACATAGTGACCTGAAAACGGGCATGCTTACAAAACTGTAGTTACGAAACGAGAACACTGCTTAATGTACAAATAGATTACCTACCTGCATAGCTCTCCCCCGTGATGAAAAAATCATTGCTCTTGTACTCTGGGAATGTGTTGAACCAACGTTGGAGGAAAACAAGATTGTCTCTTGCTGTACAAGAACAACCAAACCTATAGAAGTTAACGAAGATCTTAAGGAAAGCCAGCTCACCAGTGGCTAACAGTGAGCATGATGGTGCTACTTAACTGCTAAAATGCATAAAACGAAGTGAAAGAACCTGTGGTTTCATCGTTCACAAATTCATAGAACGATTCATTAGCAGAGTAGGAGAAACCAACACCGGCCGGTGATTCAAGGTATAGTATATTTGCCTCTGTAGGTGGTCAAAAAAGGGGAAAATCTTGATAGAAAACAGCATACTTAATTGTAGTACTCAATTCAAAGGGCTAAAACATTTCACTACCTCTGTTCCAACTATATTCATTTTTCACGAGAAGGTTGCCACTTGGCTTGAATGGTCCATGTTCAATGAAAGCTCCAGCCCCCACAGAGGAACAACCAGGCCCTTCACAACATACAATTCATCTCAATTGCTTCTTTCTTTTCCCTTAGAATTAAATTTATGCATTTAGTATATAAGTAAAAGCATACCTCCATTTAACCAGAGAACAAGTGGCTTAGAAGCTGGTTCTGATTCTGCTTCAACAAAATAGTAAAACAGAGCTCTGTGCTGGTTCTCATCAACGGTAATATAACCAGAGTATTGCTTAAACTTGACCGGCGGCTGCCCTGGCAAACTACTAATCTTATCAGCATCTGACAGTGAAGTAATTGATGTGAATATTTGTGCAAGAACCACAAACATTAACGTTGCAGCCATGGCCAATGGCTGAGATATCATGGTAGGATACTAAGATATGATGTTTTGGGTAATTGAGAACAGGCTGTGGTAACCAGCGATGGGAATAAAGCAAATATTATTAGGAGGGTCTGAATGATTACGACATTGCTAAACGTGTGTAAAGTGGGAAACGTTGAGTGCTAGCTTAAAAGTGAAATGCGGTATTGAACCCCATGTCTTCAATGGCCAATGCTTTTTGTCTCCCTTTTGTTTATCCTTGAGTCGTTCTGATGTGAATAGAATCTTTCATTTTTAGATTTCTTCCCCAATCACCATCCGAAATTCCTGGTGGAGTGATCTTCAAAAGTAGATCTGGTCATGTTGGCCTCTCATTTTCTTAGGCTGGAGACAAATCATGTACATATGATGGCTCCAATCCTTCATATAAGATTCACTTTGATTAATAAATTGAATCACAAAGTATATATATTAAAAAAGTTCAAAAAAACAAAGCAAAACTACTGAGCATTTGAAGATGTGCTAAAAAATGTGGTCAACATCCCGCTAGGACAAAAAGAGTGAACGTTGGGAAGTGTTTGTTGTTTGTCTCCTATCATTGGTTTCTTTTTATGTTAAACAGATATTAAAAGTAACTTTGAGCTTTATCTACTCTTAATTATGGCGACAAATTCTACTTTTGAAAAAGAAAATCAGTGAGTCTTTATCATCATGTCCATTATAAAACATTGATGATCTACTGCAATGTAACAACATAGCGAGTATGAACAAGCTTACAGCCTATAGTTTCACCAAAAACTTTGACGTCTCACGGGCTCACTCAGAAGGATAAGCATAAAGGGCTACAGTATAAAGTATTCCAACGCGACAGCGGGCCATGGAGAGTTTACTGCCTACTGATAAGCTTGAGAAGAAGTTAAATTGAAATTCTCAATCAGAATACTTAAAATTTCAGATATAACTCTTACCGTGTCCTCGTCGTTTTTATTTGAAGACACAGTGAAGCCATTTGAAACCAGTGCGTGATAAATCAGTGGCTTCTGATTCAAAATTTCTAGTTATCCTTCATGTATTTTACCCCCCAAAAAAGGGTCTTCAGGTAAAGAGTGGATGAGCATGGTTACGGTACAGGACAATCTTGTTTCCATGTGATAAAACTAACTCTAGGTATCTGAAAATTAAAGATCAGTAGATTCACTCAGAAATATCATATCTTGCCTCTGCATTAGTAATTATTGACTCTGTTTCTATTTTCTCTTCCAAAGCGAGCAAAATGTTCGAAGGAGGAGGTTTTCATATCTTCTAACCCATCCACCCATATAGGTTATGACCACATGGAGTCATGGAAATCTTGTTCCTTTTGGTTTGCAATTGCAATCCCATTGAATGAAAATGACATATTTGGGCATCAGATGCTTTTGTTGGGAAATGCAATGAGAGGATGAGATAATGGTTAATTGGCCGTGACTCATGCTATTTATTTTTTTCCCCAATTAGACAGCTGTTTTTAAATGCTTTTGGAATTTTTCCTGTTCACACGACTAGCATATTCATAAGCATTTGACCAAGTATTAGTTTGTCCCAACTTTTGTGGAAAGTGAACCTTCCTTTATTTCCCCTTGTTGCTTGCATTACCGATTTTCCATTGTTCATTTCGTTGTCGAGAAGCTGCCCATGAATCCGCACATAGCTGACTCGCCATGGACTACCAGCCCTTAGGGAAGACGGAGATAATCCTCCTCTTACATCTCAAATGTTTGGTATTTATGAAGGTTCAGGTAGACTTGTCGAAAGTTCTAGATCCGTGGAGGATTTTGCAAGTGACAGGAAATAGGTACTGATGCTATTCAAGTTTCTCTCTTTTTTCTACAGTTTCTTGACGGAACGAAATAAACACTTCTACTAGAAAACTTAACTTTTATTATAATGTTAATTTGTGCTGTATCATTACATTTTTATCTCTAAACAACAACCAAGTTTTTCCACTTGAAACAATATCTGTATCCCCAAAGAAAAACTCACTCTTGACATCGAACAATGATTGCATTTATAGAGCTCATGTAACCCCACGGCAGGGGCAGAAGACCACTTCGTACTTTACAATGTTAACCGTTGCTCGGTGGCGGGGCAAGTAAAGAAGAATAATCATAGACCCTACAGACTGTCATTAGTCCTCCCTTAATCCAATTTGGTTCGTGTGATTCGTAAGCAGCGCCATAATCACCCCACCACGGATTAAAATGTTGATTTAAAGTTTAAACATTAGCTCTATACGAATTACAAAATAAAATTTGACATACAATTACAAGAATATCCAAATCATAAAAAGTTTCTTTTTTTCTTTTTTCTTGGTACAAACATCATCGAGTTTAAGTCTCCCAGAAAAATTCCACCAAATTGCCGCAAGATTCGATGTGTCGGACATCAAATCATACTCCCAAGTAAAACAAACAAGCAACAAAATCCTCCAGAGCGGGAAAGCGTGATTATCAACATAGGGCAGGTCAAATGATGGAAAACCTCTCAAGCCAATGTTTAAAGGCCTAATCCAACTGTACGACCATCTCTCCGACGAAGACCAGCAGTGTACTGCTTCTCCAGATCCAGCTGTAGCTGCTCCCTCTGCTTCTCCACATTTTCGTCGTTGGATCTTTGCTCCCCTTTGGGATCTCCCTTCACACCCTGCAATTGGCCATAGGCACCAATGCAACCTCAGACTCTAAAAATGTGTTAGTAAGGGGAAAACTCCAATGTAGCCAGCCAGACTATTCAGGAACAAGTTAAATAAAAAGACAAAAATAAAAGAGAAAAAAAGCTCCTAGCACTATTGGGCTTGTTTGGATTAACATTATAAAAGCACGTTCATGCAAGTTGAGACAACTTTTTTTACATATTTACCTTGTAGACCATAAATTACGTTGAAAAAGTAGCATCTGCAGCTAATCCAAACAAGCACATTATCTTGTCAAAAGGGGCAGTAGGTCGATCAAGACTTACCATGAGTTTGTTGAACTTCTCTTGTCGTTCCCTATCAGAAAATAGAGCTGTATCCCAGCGGTGACCAGACTATAACATGTAGCGAGCGCATTTTTGGAGCAACAAATGAATAAGTAGCGGTTTATAGCAAATGTGATATATAAAGTATAAACAATTGCCAAGGCAAATAAAAAGGCACTACGGTGTTACTTATAACACATATAGCACCTCAATATTCCATAAGCATAACAACCCACCCCACATTCTCTCCGCTCATTTGAACAATTCAGGTTGAGGCTGGACTAGCAAGATTTAAATGAGAGAAGATTTTTCCATGGAGAGCTTGACTGACAGGTTGAGCTTCTCCACCATTAAATCAAATCATTTTTGAGATCGTGTGAGTGTGTGACACTAGGTCCCTTGACATAAATTTCAAGAATATCCAACGGTTAAAAGCTTGACCTTTTAAAAGTACCACGAACATAATTTCAGAACACAATTATCCAAAAGGATTGGAAAATATGTTGAAGAGTCGAAGATACCTCCTCTGCTAGTGTATTCTTCTTGCTGCCCCACAAGAGCTTCTTCTTTTGGTCAGCAGTCAAGCAACCAGCGCCAGCGCCAGTTAGGTTCTTATTAACTGCCATTCAACAGAACCTCCACATGAGTATAACATGGCTTCTGAAAGATGAGACTAGACATAGCAGACATTCACAACCACTTCTACTTGTGCACCAGGCATGAAAAAAGTAATCAAAATAAGCCCCACAATTTCTCAGAAAACAAGTCAATCCTTGAAGGTCAAGCAGTTAACCATGTTGCAAAATCAGGTCAATTGCAATGGAAAAGAGGTGCTTACCTAATTCAGCTGCTTTCATGGCTGCAACCTTTGCGGTATTTAGATCATTGACAACATCTGAACCACTGGCCTGGGCAGTTCCTAAATTCACATCACTCTCCTGAGGATGATTTGAACTTGAAGTCTGGCTTTCATCTACTTATAGTTCACGAAAATTTAAAGTGTCAAAACAAATGCATCACAAAAATCAGGAGGATGAGTATAAATTATACTTGAAAACGTACCATATTCAGATCCAAACAACTTTGTTTTCTTGGCAGAAGATTCTTTATATTCATTACTGATTTGCTCCCCAGCTTTTCTGGTGTTTCTATCAAGGTCCTCGCCTATCTCTGAGTCGCTACAAAATCTCTTCCTGTCCAGCTCCTTTTGTTCACTCTCATGAGCTTCTTTTAGACAATATTTAGTGCTGTCTTTCCTAGAACCCAAGACATCTTTTTGGCTCCTTGACTCTGAATAGGCAGCAGCCCGATCACTTCTGTAATCTCTATAACTTCTGTGTGAATATCTTCTTTCATCTCGGTGATCACTGTCCCTCGTGCGCCTCTCCCTTTCCACATCATCAAATGGAGAATGCTTCCTTCCAGATCCAGATCTGTGGTATAAAGAGTCCTTCCCCTTGTATTTTAGATTCTCTGCGGTTTCTCTATCCTTTTCCTTGGTCCTATAATCTGAACCCTTATACTCTGACCTATCATACTTATCACGGGAATATTTGTCCGCGGTGCGCAGATGATCTTTGGACCTATTATCACTCCCTTGTCTTGTATGATCACCCCTTGACTCAAGTCCAGAGCGAGAAGATAGCCTCTCACGGTATCTATCTTCATCAGCATGCTTATCATGTCCAGCGTAATCTTCATTTCTAGAACAACCATAGGAGCTCCGAGATGACTGCCGATCAGAATGCCTAAAAGAATCACTGCTCCTGCCATGGTGATTTTTGCCATAATCTCTGTCTTCTTCCCTGCCATCATCCTTCCTTGCACGATGGTCAGAGACATTTACAGAGCCTCCCCTTACTGAATTTGGATCTGGGCTGCGTTCATGTTTGGGGCTACCTGAATGTGAATAAGAGTATCAAACCCAAGTCACATCAGCAGAGCATAGCATTAATAGTGTAAAAAGATTATCAATCATTCAATCCCAAATAAACATGAACAACCAAAATAAGAAAACTTGGAGAGGCAACCTTCAAGACATCTAGTTGAATCTAGACAGCCCCACCAACTCACCTCCTCTCTTCCTAATTTACTTCAAGAGCCCACAAATTTCTTTCATTTGGAAATGGAAAACACAGATGTCCATAAGGGCTAGGATCACCATTTATCAAGTTTAGCACCAGTTTACATTTTGATGGCATCACCAGAAGACAACATATTTTAGAATCGTTTGAAAATCCAGTGAGTTCATCATGACAGAAAGAAGCTTAGCAGCATCGTTAGTCATCTAATTTACAGCATATAAAGCACCACAAATGAACAACATGGAGGATATATGTTTCTGGCAAATTCTAACATCAAAACAGATTATAGAATGCAGATATCTACCAACTCAAAATTATTACAATTTACTAAAAGACCATTGTAACTGCTAAAGAAATAAGAGAGTTCAAAGATTCCAACCATCAGATGATGGCAATCCAACAGCTGGAGAATGTCGGCGATAATGCCTATGAGATGAGTCACCAGAAGGCTTGCGAAATGCATTTTTTGTATCGGTATTGTCATGTGTCAGAGACTGCAAGCTTGAGTCCATCATGCCAGGCCTAATAAAGCCCCAAAACCATGGATTAAAAATTAATGATGCAAGATAATCAAAGATCTTGATGAAACAGTGAAGGAATAAGTTTAATAGTAAATCCTCAAAGTAATAGAAAAATAATTGATGGTCAAGTAAAGAGCTGGAAAATCAGGCAATTAGCAGCTATTAATTTGACAAGAAAAAAAATAGAAGCATGCACATTCCAATAATGAAAAGAATACTGTTTAACCCTTATGCAATGCCACCATATGAAGATTTAAATGTGATATAATCGTAATGTAATTAACACAATCAACTGAATAAATAAATTAAAGATGCAAGGAACAATAACATGACGTTTCAGTCATGAATGCTGAACAGACAGTTTTCAAACCCCAATTTCCAGTTGAACGAAGCCAGAGGATATTGGCAGTGTGTTAACAAAGAATCGCTAACGTTGAGCTTTCATCCAGAATGAACGTGTATTCATATGCACGGAATATAAATAAAGAAACAAAAGAGGCCGTAAAGAGGGAGAAAGAAAGAAAGAAAAAAGTTTATTTTTACTTTTCCTTCTCCTCTGCTTCACGGTTAGTAAAAAGAATGCCCAAGAACACTCATAGATCAGAAGAACTCAGTGTCAAACGCCACTTTGTTTTGGTTCAAGACAAAGTTTGACGTGAAGCATCAGTTGATGGAAACCTTTTTCCTCGTTAAAATAACCAGTATCGAGAGCACAACCAACCAACAACGGAAATTAACCTGCGTTTCCTACTCCGTCCTCAGCAATAAAGCGGAGAATCACATAACGAGCTAAAAAATCAAATAATTCAGCATACGCTAACGAGAATAACAAAGCAGATGTGGGCGACTGAGAAATTATTCAAACGAAACGGTGCATAGAACAGAATACGGAGAATCAAAACAGGTGAAGGAAACGGTACCTGCGAGCTTCCGCACTTCAGAAGGCAGACAATTGTATCATTTGATTACAGGGATGCGTGACGTGAGAAACCCTCGCGCCTGAATATCGTTTGGCTGCACGACTCGGCTATTTGGGCCTTCAAAGTTTAGTGTTTAACCAACTTAACGCTTCTTCTTTTTTTTTTTTTTTGTTAACAACGCATTTCTTCAAATGTAATCTGAATATCGCTGTAAAAGTATAATCCGTAGCATCAATGTCAATCATGATATCAGGTCAAAAAACAATGTCTATCATGATATAAAATTCAAGGGAAAAAATTAAGTCCTTACCTTTATGTGCTTAATATACTTTTTTTAATTAAATCGGAATAAATAAACTTTAAAATTTTAATGATATTGATAATGAAAATTTGTTATAAAATAAATAATATATAAAAGTATTTGATGGTTTAAAGCCCGTTTGGAAGTCTGTTTAAGAATAGGTTTTACAGAGTTTGATACAAAATCTAGGTTTTGAAAGGTTATTATGTTTATGAAGTTATTGGCTTTTACGAAGTTTAAGGCAAAAAGTAAATAATAATGATGGAAGAGAAGAAAGAAAGAAAGAAATAGAAAAGAGAAAATTTGTTAGGAGAAAGTGTGTAATTTGAAAAGAAAATAATTTTTCTAATTTGTCTCCAAAATATTTTTTTAATATATGAGTATTTAGACAAAACTTATATTTTAGAGTAAAATTTAAATTTTCAGTACAACTTATAAAGGGGCCTTAGTTGAAAACAAACCTAGCAAGTGTGTAAGGTTAAAATATAAGTTTTGGCCTTTGAAAATATAATGCCTCGTGTATAGCTTTTCAATAATATTTACGTAGAATTGGATTAAAAAAACAATAGTTGTGCAAAAAACCATGTGAACTGCATTTTTATACTTAAAACAAAGATATAGATGTAATTACGTGTTGATTAAATTTAAACAAGGCAAGGCTATTTTTAAACAAAAAATTACATCCTACTTCAATGCCACCCTGTTTGCCTTCACTTGAAAAACACTTGTATGTTCTATGAAACAAAGTTCATAACCCCCTTTTATCTACGAGTCGTTAGAGGTTGCAGGTGGTAGGAGTAACATGGCGATGTTTATGAACTGAAGTTGGTTAGACTTAACCCAATTTAGTGCTTGTTTAGGAATCATTTTCGCATGTCAAGATAAAAAGTATATAGAAATTGGTAAAAAGAATTTCGAAATCCATAAAAAGCATTTTGAAATTTGTAAAAATCTTTTTAAAATCCCTAAAACCATCTAGAAATCTGTAAACTCATTTTTCCCAACGGGACTCTCAGACACTTAGATGAAAAATATCATTTTGGGAGCCTCAGATGAACTATGCGATGCTTAAATTTAACTAACATATAAGAGATAGTTACACAGAGAGAGGTGAAGTTCACGGTAATCACAAAAATTAAAATCAATGTAATATGAGATAAAAAAGAAAATCATATGAAACATGTAAGTGCGTATATATATATTGGTGTCGTTTGGTAAATTGCTATAAGCACTTATAAATACTTTCAACAGTATTTTTCAGCAAAATGAGACAATTTTCTCCACATATTTATCTCGACTTGTGTGAAAGTACCCACAAATACTTATCCACCGTGTTGTCAAACGGACTTGTTGTTGATAACGCAAATTTTCTTTTACAAATAGTAAACCCAGATTAAGGAATCATCCCGAGTTAAACCTAGAATGTACCCCACACGTAAGGTCTTGTCGAAACCATATTCAAGCGGTTTGTTATCCAAATTTCAAGCACCCCGTTTATAATACACAGTTGACAATTCTTTAGACAGGCAGTTTCACATCACAACCATCCAAGCATAACTGAATTATGATACAACGCAACTGAAGGATGAACACCTTTGTTCAGAACAAGGTGTAGAACATCTAACCCCATAAACTTGCTTGCCCATTCATCTTCATCGAGCCATTATATCCTTCTCTGACGATTTGATTATATCCTCTCTTGCATAATCATTGTATTTTGGAAGCAAATAGTTAATGGATCCGGCAGAAGTGCGGCGAGTATTCCAGATGTTCGATAAGAACGGGGATGGTAAGATCACGAAGAAAGAGCTGAGCGACTCCCTGGAAAGCCTGGGGATTCGCATCTCAGATCCGGACATGATCCAAATGATGGAGAAGATCGACACGAATGGAGATGGGTGCGTTGATATTGACGAATTTGGAGAGCTTTACAAATCGATAATGGGCGAGAGGGACGAAGACGAGGACATGAAGGAGGCATTCAACGTATTCGATCAGAACGGAGATGGGTTCATAACAGAAGAAGAATTGAGCACGGTTTTGGCTTCTCTGGGGCTGAAACACGGCAAGGCGCTGGATGAGTGCAAGAGGATGATCAAGAAGGTGGATGCGGATGGGGATGGAATGGTCAATTTCATGGAGTTTAAGCGAATGATGGAAGCCGGTGGCTTTGCCGCCACCTCTTCGAGTTGATACACACACATAAACCATACCGGCTGTAAGTCTGATGAATCATCAATCAACCAGTTCATGATATCTGGCTTTGTGAATATATAGATCTTGGATATACCCAGATGCTAATGAAAATTAAAAACAAATTAGAAGGCTCTTTCTACTCTGTTTCATGTAATATACTTCAGTCAAATCCGGCCGCGAAGGCCTGGAGATCGATCATATGTATGCATCTTAATCTTTAGGTACACACACATATACATATACATATTATATTTGCATCAATCCCCCGGCAACAGAAGGGAAACTTATACCTCGAGAGCTGAGGGCCTGTAAATCTAGGCAATAATGACTTTTCACATGCAGCTTATTTGTAATTTCAAAAAAAGTTACTATGCAAATCCTTCTTCTCGTTTTTTTTTCTTCTGTAAGAACTCTCAATTAGACGCGGCTGATTGTCAAACGCAGCGAAACATTCAGATGCTTCAAAGTATAGATGGATGGATCTCGACATCTATTAATTTTAGGGACAATCCCCTGAAAAAGGACTTTGAAATTTGGAAAGGTAAATCAGACTTCCGAATTTTTCTAATCCCAATTCAGTGTCACTAGATCAATTAATAATTTTGAAATGTGATGGAAAAGTGACATTGCCCTCAAATGTTTTTTAGAAACAAAAGAAGAGAGAAGACGACATTTTTTCTATTCGAATAGAAAAATGCTTCATTTAAATGAAGGGTGCAAAATACAATAGTGCGTTGAAGATGAAATTAATAGTGATATTATTCATTTGAATGAACCATGTTTTTTCATTAAGACGAAAAATTAATCTTCAACAAATTGGAATGAGCTTAGATGATATCACCTTTTATTCTGTACTATTCACTCAAATGAAAAAAATTATATTAAACACATTCAAATGGGGTCAAATGATATCACTTTATATTTTGCACTATTCATTCCAATGAACAATTTTTCATCCGAACGAAAAAAATCATATTAAACACATTCGAATGAGGCAAGATAATATTACCTTGTACTTTCACTATACGTTTTGAGTGGACCATTTTTTTTACTCTAAAGAAAAATTCATCTTCATACACATTCAAATAAAGTCTAAGGACATTACATTGTGTTTTACACTATTGATTCAAATGTGCCATTTTTTTCATTCGAATAAAAGATTCATCATCACGCAGTCACCACATTATAATGAGGTGAGAGGATATCATGTTGCATTGCACAATATTGATTTGAATGAATTATTTTTTTATTCGAATGAAAAAATTATTTTCAACACGTTCGAATGATGTCAGAGGATATCACATTGTATTTTACATCATTCATTCACACAAACCATTTTTTATTAGAAGGAAAAAATGCCGCATCTTCCTTCCTTTCTCTGTTTTTTAAAAAAACATTTCAAGGCAATTTTATCTTCTCGTTACATTTTAAAATTCCTATTGATCCAGTACCTCTAATTTAAAATTAAACAAATTTAAAACTATGATCTATCCTTTCTAAATTTTAAATATATTTTCCCGTGGGATTCTCCTTGATTTTATTTTTAAGAAATTTACAATCAGGTCCCAAATAGGAGAATTAATGAATAAAATGTCCTAAAGATTCACAAAATTATGGTAATATTATGAATATTATGACAATATTATAGTAATATTATGAATATTTAAAACTTCTTATTCATTAATTCTTTTATTTAGAATTTTTATTGTAAATTTTCCTCAATCTTTTGCCCAACGCAGCGCGCCAGCGTTAGAGGGAATGTAAGATAGAGATTATTTTTACTGTGATGTTTCAATCAGCATGCCAGTGTTGGGCCCATAATATTAACAACCCAAACCCGGATAATTTTAATTAGGCCCATTTAACATTCTAGGCTCCAAAAACAATTACGCACAATATTTGGCTCCCCTCTAAATTCAGCCTATTTGAGGATGGCAGAATCTTTGCTTAAACCAGTTCAGTTTGCCTATTTGGAGATGGCAGACTCTTTGCTTGAACCAGTTCAGTTTGCCTATTTCTTTTCAATCAAAACATTTTAAGTAATATTATTTTTAATAATAATTTATGAATTATCAAATTCATATCTTCTTAATCTCTTAAGTTTGCCACCATTTTTCTTCTTTGATCCCTCAACTGTCAGACCATTAAATTTTATTCATCAAATTTCATTTAAAATATGATTTCTATAATTTAATAGAAATCTAAATTATTTTACTCATTTAGGAATTAAAACTATTGGTTTGAAATTTAAAGAAGCAAAATTAAAACGTAGAGTAAATTTGATGAATGAGAGATTGTATAACACATTTTAATAGATGAAATCTAAATATAATCAAAATTATTAAATGTACTTCTAAGTTATAAAAACACATTCAAACGGAAATTGCCATTGATCAACATTACTTTTGATTTGGAGCACTTAAAATTATAATTCTTTACCGCTAATCTTAACGTTCATCAAGTTAGATGGCATATTCTCCAATGTTTTTTTTTTTCGCATGGCTGATTAATAATTAGTAATTGTATTATCCAGTATTATTATGATTTAAATTAAAACAGGGAATGGCCAATGGAGGTTTCCCTGCGATATATTTACGTGGGGGCAATCGGAGGGTTTTGTATTTAGGGTTTAAGCGCTCAGCTTCCCGTCATTCCGATCCTGTTTGGCTTTCTCAGCTGCGGTCTGTCACCATGTGGGCTCTTCGTCGAGCTTCGATTCCTCTTAGGTAAGTCTCCGTAGTTTTTGTTTCTTCTGGAAATGGTGGAAAAGGTAGAATGCCGTCGAGGGCTGGGTCATTTCTTCGTGTTCCGTTTAGAGACAAGTCGATGGTTCTCCCTTCTCTAGTGGCCGTCGAGGAGGCTGGGCAAAATTGAACGCGTAGTTAAATCATTGTTGTACCCTCCTATATAGCTGTTGACTTGTTTGTGTTTATGTTTTCTTCCTCCGTCTCTTCACATTACACTGTTGAGTGAGCTCACAGAAAACACTCACAGTGATTTGATGATTAATCTAATAAGGGACGTGGAATTTTTTTGCTGCCCTTCCCCCGAATCTGTTGTGCTATACCTCTCGTATTTGTGCCTTTTGACATTAATAGCATCGCACGGCTTTCTCATATCGAGTGCCACGATATTGGTTATCTTTAAATATCTCAATGTTGTGATTCGTGCAGAATCCAGATAGGCTATTGTTTACATTTCTTGCGTCACATTTGGTTTGCTATTATATTCGTGCAGAATCCAGATGGTAATTTATTGCAATATGTTTGCAGGAGCCGAGGGCTGAAAGTGGGAACTGCTCGTGACCGTCTCAAATTAACACCAACAGCTTGTGTGGAAGATGAGGGTCGTGCCTCCGAGTGTTGTCCTATAATCTATGGTAGATCTCCATCATTGAGCACTGTTCAGTACCACTCAGGATTTGCTTCCCCGAAATTTATTTTGGGCAGGCGTGAACTTTCTTCACAAGCTGATGTGAGAAGCACAAAAGAGGAGGATGATTTGAAAGATGGATTTTCTGAATTGGGAACAAATACAGGGGAAAATAACGATGAATTAATTTCTAAATCAGATCTATCAGGTGATGACGAGGATAATGAGGAACCACAAAACGAGCTGGAGCTATCAGATACTGAGATTGAATCAGCTGAGAAAAAGTCACCGAAGGCTAAGAGGGCTCAATCAGAAATGCTCAAGACAATCTTAGATGCCCCTGGTGGGAATATCCGTTCTATCATGGACAAGTGGGTTGAAGAAGGGAAAGAAGTAACGAGGCAAGAGATCTCATTGGTCATGTTTATGCTTCGCAAGCGTAGATTGTATGGGAGGGCTTTGCAGGTAAATGAATCAGAATTTAGCTTGAATAAAATTCAAATCAATTAACTAATTAATTTTAAATCTATTGTCTTCACGTTGTGGCTGCTTGATGTCATTTTAGTCATTTGCAACTACGCTTACTTTGACAACACCATTTAGGGACAGGCATTCGCACGTAGTGATCAGGTACAATACAAATGGTATTAGAAATTAGAATTTCGAAGAACAAGTGGATAGAAGTTAGATACTTCCTAATTCCAATATTAATAACTAGAAATCCATTCTATGCATTGCATGGGAAGACATGTTTGTGACAGAAATATCTATCAGGACTCGCTAATTTCAAAATTCAATAAAAAAAGAAAGCTAAAACTGTATGCTACAAAGCAACATGGCACACAGCCTAATATAAGCCAAATTTTCAAATCATTAAACTATTTATAAGCTAAACATATCAAATTGATTTCCTTCACAATTTATGTATTACATAGATGTATAGATTGGTTTGAATTTTAACACAGTATGATGGGAGTATGGTTATCAATGCTTCAAACCTAAAGGGCTTTTGCATTAATGGGTGTGTTAGAGTTAGTGAAAAATTCTGAATTTTAACCTAAGCCTATCTGTTTTTGGAATGAACTCATCCTTCAAATGCGAAAACATGCACATGTTTGAGCATGTTTTCATAATCTATATACGATTTAACATGTCTTTCATTGTTCTGGAAAGGCATTGTGTATATGTTATGGCTCGTTTGGTACGCTGGAATTAATTTTGGTTGAAATGGAGATGGAGATGGAAATAGAAATGAAGATGGAAATATCCACGATAGAAATGGAGATGGAAATTGATATAAATATAGGAAATAAATGAGGGGTCAAAAAATCAATTCCATGGAATTCAATACAATTCCATGGGTTACACCATGGAATTCATTTCTACCCATTTTGAATTCCATTTCCAATTCCAATTCCACCCCCAATTCTACCATACCAAATATAGAAAATGAATTCCATTTCCAATTCCACCACACCAAACATAGCATTAAGGAGCTAGGAATATTCAATTATGTTGCTGATTTGCAGTAGAAACATATACAGTCCTTTTTGGAGCTTCCTGTTTTACATGTGGATGTTTTGTACTTTTGTGGCATAACTTAATCTATATTAATATATTGTCGGTTCTTTAGCTTTCAGAGTGGCTTGAGGAGAAAAAGATCTTGGAATTTACTGAGAGAGATTACGCATCTCGACTTGATTTTTTAGCCAAATTGCATGGCCTTCACAGGGCAGAGAACTATATAGAAAGCATTCCAGACTCTTTTAGAGGGGAGGTATTGTACCGAACTTTACTGGCTAACTGTGTTAGTCAGACCAATGTGAAAAAGGCAGAGCAAGTATTCAATAAAATGAAGGATTTAGAGTTCCCTCTTTCTGCATTTGCTTGCAACCAATTGCTTCTCCTGTATCAGAAGATTGACAAGAAAAAAATTGCTGACGTGTTATTGTTAATGGAAAGAGAGAATATTCAACCTTCTCCTTTCACTTATCAAATCTTAATATCTGCCAAGGGCCTGGCTAATGATATAGCCGGGATGGATCAAATTGTGGAGACAATGAAAGCTGAGGGCATTGAACCGGACATCCAAACAAAGGCAATCTTGGCTAAGCATTATGCCTCAGCTGGGCTTAAAGAAAAAGCTGAAGATGTTTTGAGAGATATGGAAGGGGAAAACCTAAAAGCAAATCAGTGGGTATGCCGGTTTTTGCTTCCCCTCTATGCAGGCCTGGGAAAGACTGATGAAGTTGGGAGGATTTGGGAAGTCTGTGAATCAAATCCTCGGACTGATGAATGTCTGGCTGCAATTGAAGCTTGGGGAAGATTGAAGAAAGTTGAAGAAGCAGAGAAAGTGTTTGAGATAATGTTGAAAAAATGGAAGAAACTTTCTTCCAGGGACTATTCGGCACTCCTGAAGGTTTATGCCAATAACAAGATGCTAACGAAGGGTAAGGACCTTATTAGGCAAATGGCGGATAGTGGGTGCCGAATAGGCCCATTGACTTGGGATTCAATTGTGAAACTTTATGTGCAATCAGGGGAGGTGGAGAAGGCAGACTCTGTTTTGCAGAGGGCAGTGCAGCAGAACAACATGAAGCCAATGTTTAACACCTACTTGCTTATTTTAAATCAA
>JANTPZ010127013.1:0-35529 GCA_025593235.1 Vachellia pachyceras | reverse complement strand
GGGCTCGTTGTAATGTTATAAAAAAAATAAGAAAGTTATTTATATGTAGTCTAAAATTAGGGGAATATTCCAAAACAGTTTGAAAATTATACAGCTTCCTTTTTTTTTTAGAGTCAAACATACTATTCGGTTTTTCTTTAATGATGTTTTCTGACTCACATGTTTCTAGTTGGGTTGGTTTAATGATAGACGGCATTATCCATTCAAACTATTATTTTTATTTTTATTTGAAAAAGATAAATACGTAAGAAAGAGTCTAGCATACTTCTCAAGTTCAGAATTGAATGGGCGTTAACGTTTTTGAATGGAATGTACTGATCTCTTGTGAAATTCCAAATTCAATGGAAATCGGGATGTCAGGTGAAATTTGGAATCAAATATTTGACGACTAATCATGATTTAACCAAAGGGTAAAAACGTAAAATACCTATAATTTTTTTTTTGGTTAATAATGCCTACAAATTTTTATTAAAAAGCATCCATGGCCATGTATTTTTTGAAGGTGTGCAAGACTAAAACAACCTATGAATAATTAAAATTCGTAGTATTTTCGCAAATTTTTAATGTGATAGATAAATACTTTTACGTAAGTCGATGTAAATATGTGGATGAAATTATTTTGTTTTACAAAAAAATATGTGTGTTTAACTTTTTCAAAACACTAACAAATAAGCCAATTAACTTCTATTCAAAGAATCGCATTTCCAGATTCAAGGGAAAACAAATAATCAAATTCAAAGTCAACAAAAATAGTACTATCTTCAATTCTTGAATGTACTATTTGGTTCCCTGGTTGCCATGGAAATGAACCACTGAACCAGTCAGTCATCAACCGCCATCGTGGCATCGCTATCGTTTTAAATAAAAATAGAGTTGAAAATCTCAAATTATGAAATTAGTTGAATAACCAAATAGAACATATTTTCAGCTATACAACTTTTGTTAGTGTCTTTGGGTATATATGTAAAATAAAATATATTTTTATATAGATAAATGAGTTGGTCTATTACAACGTGATGAAGTAAGATTTAAATCCATGTTGAGAGGGTTGCTATTTTTAGTATTTGACAGTGTCTTTAAAAAAATGCCTCCCATCAAAATATAGGTATGGTTAAAAAAATTCATTTATACACAGCTGAAAATACATTGGAGCAACTAAAAATTCATCCACTTTTGCAAGTTCTGAATATTAGGTGTATTCGGGCAAATAAAGTTTACCCCGTGCCATTTTTCAGCTACCCAAGATTATGTCAAATACAGCTACCCAATTTATTTTCCTCTATATTTGCGGCACTAGTTCGTAAATATTTAAATTATGATATCCATAATAAAAAACAGTTGAAACATTTCTATTGAAGAGATGAAGGATGTATGAAATAAATTTTATTTCAATCCATATAAATATAAAATTTTTCAATTTCTTAAAATTCCATGGAAATTTTCTCTTTACATTAGGGTTTTCGAAATGTGTCAATTTACATAAAAAAGAAGTCACTTTATTTTCAGATTTGTTTTTTATAAAAAAATAGCGCATATAAGTATTTGTGGAATAATTCACCCACTTTTTTCATATGGGCCATTCCACGGCTCCATCATTCATTGAAAGCCACGCACCGAATTTCCGAAAATGCCCTGGCCCTGACCCAATTTTTAATTTCATACCAACCATTACCCTAGTCGGCTCCGAGCCTGGCTGAGCTAAACGGTGGGGCGGGGGAGTTAAATAGGATGTTTTTTTTATAACAAAAAAGAAAGGAACAAAGGCCGTGATTTGACTATAACAGTGGGGCCCAGCACGGACTCGGACTCCAACTCCGAATTCAACTCCGTTTAATAAATTAAAAAGGAAAAGCCAAAGGAGCTTGGCACATATGTTAAGGAACGGAACCAACTCCCACAAGGAGGTGGGTTCGATTCCCTCTGCTGTTGTGAGGACTCCTTTGATAGGCGATCTCGTAAGTCCCTTGTAAGTGCTCAAAGAGCCCTGGGACCAGACCCTGACCTTGGTGGAGGATCGATGCCGAACCCACCTAAACTTGTTTGTACCAAAAAAAATTAAAAAGGAAAAGCAGCAGGCATCCAGGTTTCTTCCTTCCCCTTTAATTCTTTTAAAATTTTCCTGAATATAGAAGGAAAAAAAAAGAAAGAAAAAGGGGGGTGTGTGTAATGTGTGTGTATCAAAGAAACATAAAAAAGGCAAATCAAATCCCGTGATGGCCTAAGTATTCGTTCCCACGCGCCTGCCTCGTCACATCATTACACCTTCCACACTCCCTCTGTCTCTCTCTCTTCCGTGTCCCCTCCTTATATAAACCCTCCCTCCTCCCCCACGTCTAGCCAACACACACCATCTCAAGCGAACCCACAAAAAAAAAAAAAGGAAGATTAAACCAAAAGCCTCTCTCTCTCTCTCTCTGAGATTTTTGATTTTTTTGTTATTATTCTCCATGGAAGACACGAGTTCATCGAAGCGGGATCGGGATGACTCGGGCGAGTTACGGTTGGAATCGCCCGAGGTCAAGAGACTTAGATACGATCTCTTCGACTTCCTCGACGATAACGACCCTGCTCTCTCGAGCCAGGACCTCGACTCCGTTATGAAGAGCTTGCAGGAGGAGATATCTGCGCCTTCCTCTCCGACCCCTGTCGTCGACCTCACGTCAGATTCCGCCGACTCTCAGCCGCAGATCGGGTACCTTCTCGAAGCCTCCGATGACGAGCTGGGCCTGCCTCCTCCCGGCGGTGAGTCTGTGAATCCGGACGGGAAGAAGAGCGAGTTGCCGACCGAGTTGCTCCGTGTGTCGTCAGACTCGTCCGGAATCGCGGAGTTCTGGGAGTTTGAGAATCAGATCCCGAGTTACGACTCGTTCGATTTGGGAACCGGAGTTGAATATGACTACTCCGTGGCGTTCGACGGCCTTTTCGATCACTCCGATGTGCGATACGACTCAGCCGACTTGTCCGAGTCGTGGCGGCACGGGACCTTGCCGGCTCAATAGAACGGGGAGGCAAGTTCCCGTCTGACGGATTTTATTTCGTATACGACGGAACCGTAAATTTGTTATTCCCCTCACCATTTTCCCCCCTTTGTTTACGAAGGAGTTACAGAAGTTATATGTAGGGTTAGGACGAAATGAAAGGCGAGCTTTGACCGGTGAGAGTCGTCCTTTTTCTTCTTTTATTATTTAATATTTAATTAATGGCAGACATGTCGGATCCTCTGGCAGGAAAAAAGAATCCATATCTAAAGTAATTAACAATTTAATATTATGCATAATTGCTTATGGGATATTTACAAGGTAGCATCTCTAATTTTCTTAATACAAGAGTGTTAAAAAATTATTTACTTATTAAATAATATTTTGTTATTTTTGTACAGCATAAAACAAAACTCAGTAAGGTAGGGAAACAGCTCATCACCCACCCTCTAATGTGCTTGTATGGGAACACCGTTTTTTAAATGGTGTATACATTCTAATATAAAACCATTTCGAAATTCATTAAAATCATCTTGAAATTCAACCAACCATCTTGAAATCCGTAAAATACCTTAAAATCTGTAAATTCATTTTTTCTAACGGAGTTCTCAAACTTAGGGCCCATTCGGTTCAAAGAATAAGAGGGAATGGAATGGAAGGGAAAATTTTTGTTTGGTTCGCACTGGAATGGAAAATAGGTTGATGGGAAAATTTTTGTTTGGTTGGGTTAAAATTGTAGGAAAGAGAGTAGGAAAATTGTATCAAATGACTATAATGCCCCTAATGGCAAATGTTAAATGTTTTTTATAAATATACGTATTTATTTAAAAATCAACTTAATTATATTTAATATATAATATTTAATTATATAATATTTATAATTATATATATTTATTATTAATGATATATATTTATATATATAATGTGACACTGTTCATTCTCACCCAATGCCACATTCTCAACGCATTCGAATGGGGGTTGAGGATGAGACACTGTTCACAGCGCGTCTTTCTCGTCTCCGTCGTCTTCTCCAGTGACGTTTGTTTATTTGGTAACAGTGCAATGAATGTGGTGACGATGAAGAAGAGAAAAAGTGGGCAGACACTGACGACGGAGAAGACGGAGTAAGAGCAGGAGGACACCGATGACGATGGAGAAGACGGACGGGGGGAGTGAGAGCAACGGCGCGCAGGGGGTAACTATGTCTTTTGCGTTCTCCATCGCTCGAATGATTTTCCATTGGTGGGAAGAGCTTTTCATGTTACGCTGGAAAATTGCTTACCATTTTCCGTCACATTCCTTGAACCAAACGGCCGCCACCGATGGAAAATCACGATTTTCCTTTTTCATCGCTCATTTTGCAGTGAATCAAACGGCCCTTAGAAAAGCACTTGTCAATTCTCATTTGATTAAAAATATACAAAATGTAAAATTTTTTTATAAAAAAATAGTAAGTGAAAAAACTCATCACACACCCTCTAATTAGCTATTTTTCTACCATCAAACCATTTTTTAGCAACGCTGGATTTTCTTTATACATGGAAAAGGGCACTATTTCAGTGGTAACCCATTTTTCAGGGGTGGTAGAAAAATCTGGAAGATTTTCCAAAAAAGAAAACGAAAAATCCGGAAGATGATTTTACCTCTGACGAAGGCTATAACACGCCCAAACTTCTTCCAAGTCAAATAAGTGCTTCCTCAATGGTTTCTTCTTTCTTCTTAATCAAGGGTTCTTCTTTTTCTTGGGGGTTTGGTTTCATTGTGTTTTGAAACAAGAATATGAAAACGGCCTTTGTCAAAGCCTCAAAGGTGACCAAGAGCTTATTTAGTTTTTCTTTTTAAAATGTAGGTTTAGTTTTAAAACTTAGGTTTTACCCTAAAATATATGTTTTATTCAAGGATTCACATTTTCAAAAAACTGTTTTGAATATAAAAACTCGATTTTAAAAAAAACTATTTTCTTGTCAAATCACACCATCCACTAATAAATTTCTCTTTCTTACTTTCCCCCCTTTTTTCTACCTACATTTTCCATGAATTCCGTAAAATTTAATAACTTCCCAAACACAATCACCTTTTGAAACTTAGATTTTGCCTTGGAACCCATAAAAGTTATTTTCCAAAATTTAGGTTTTGTCTCAGAATCTGTAAAAGTTATTCTTAAAAAGATTTTCAAACGAATCCGGAACATTATTATGTCAAGTAAATTTGAACTTGGTAACAAAATTTGGAGCTTCACACGCTAAAGATAAAAGTCAAATTTCCATATTGCAATTTGGCACCAATTTAAATTTTAATTGGTAACGTGAAAATAGAGCCTGAAATTAAATTTCACCTAAAAAATGCTAAATAAATAAAAATATAATGTATTTATATAAAAAACACTTCCCGTATATTTTGCTGGGAACCCATTTTCCAATGATGGTGGAAAGTCTAGAAGACACTTCCACACCTCCGCTCAAAATGTATGATCCAGAGGAGAGCAATGAACGGGTTGGGCAACCCGTGCCTTACCCATTACTCGCCCGTTGAATGTTTAATAGGTAGGGATTAGGATGTATCTGTGCATCAATCCATTTTACCTCTTTTAAACGGGTTGAAAATAAATAGATGGGTTTTGACTGGGTAATGGTAGCCCATTTAATATTGTAGCTCTGATGTTAGTTGATATATAGTAGGAGCCCCAGCCGATTGAAGAAGCCAAAATAGTATTTCATTCCTGCTTTACATAAGCATATCATCCCCTATTTATACAAACGTAAACATGCATATGAATTTCTAAATGCCCTGGACCCACATTTCCTAATTATTTCTACCCTCTAATTCCCATAAAACATACTGATAATACGTGCACATGACAAATATCACTATGACCTCTATAGGCTAAATCAGGGGTCCGATGTCCTCTAACAACAAGGATTCTAAAATCCAATATGAAATTCAAAACCGAAATGAAGAATGAAAAGGATAGGCGATACAGAGTGAATATGCCACTATTAATTAAACTATAAGCTGCGACCAGAATAACATATTAATTAACTATAAGCTGCGACCAGGATAAGCGATATGAAATTCAAAACATAAATTACAGAATTCAACTATAAGCTGTGACCAAAATAACATATTAATTAACAAGAAATAACTGACTATACTAACCATAAAGAAAATAATTAGCCATATATGGCAAATTATTATACTGCACCAGAATCAAGCTGAATGATTGGGGCGTAGCTGATAATTCCAACTTTAATTGCAGATACCCACGCGATGTTTGGATCACAAGAGCGGACCCAAAAAAATGATACACAGCAAAAAGCATAAAAGAAAAGAGGAGAGGAGAGGAGAGGGGGAGGTTTTTGTTCGTCTGTCTCACTCAATCAGTTAGTGGGCATAATCCCTTTTGAAAATAAATGAATAATAACAGCCAAAAGAAACTATTCCCACGTAGATTCAATTTTCAAATTTAAACCTTTAGGGAAAATCATTATTTTGCTCCCACAGGATTCCTTATTTGTGCTTTTACCCCTAAAATGGGTTTTGGGCCTAATTCAACAAGGGTAACTCATATTCCAACACAAGCAAACAAGGAAACGAAGCAGAAGCACAGGAAAATGATAGCAAAAAAGGGGTTTAGCATAATGTGACTGTTTGGGAACACAGTAAAGAAGTACTTTTACGCAAGTTAAGGTTAGGGGTGGAAAAAGGCCCACGGCCTGTCAGGGGCTTGTGGTCTGGCCTATAAAAGCCTGAACATGCCAAGCATTTACAGTTCCAGGCACAGGTCGAGGCCACCTAAAAGGCCTGTTTTCGAAAACAGGCCAGGCCCAGGCCGATTAAGTGGCCTATTTGGCCTAACAAGCCAGCCTGTTTTTTTATATCATACATATGAATTAACGCATGCACGAGTCGCCGAGGCATCTTGGTCATTCATTACTCACGCACAAGGCTCGGATCACCTCACCATTCACAGCCCCCCTCGCCCTCTCCCTTTGTCTGCCGATTGTTTACCCTATTCTCCCGTTCACAGCGCCTCTCACTCTCTCATCTTTTCTGCTCATCGGAAGCGCTAAGTTCAGATGTGCCTTTTATTTGCACAACTTTATACCTTCGGTTGTCTTTATTTCTGATCGTCTCTGCTTGCTTGTTTGCCTTAGTCCGCCTCTGCTTGCTTGAGAAAAGATATATAATCTTCCAGCACCTCTCTATGCTCAATCGCTCGTGTTTTCTGCTCATCGAAAGCGTTCAGGTGTGCTTTTTCGTACTTGGATTTCGCTTTTCAATCTCGTCTCTTCTATCTTATTTTTCTATGGATGAGACATCATTTCGTTGTGATGAGATGCACTGACTGTATTGAAAATGGCGATGGTTCTTTACCTATAATGAAAACTAAGTGACTGGACAAGTAATGGCGATGGTTCTTTACCTGTAATGAAAACTAAGAGACTGTAATGAAAATGGCGATGACTAGGATCGCAGAGCAGGTGATGACGATGATGAGATTGTACTGTAAGTGGAGCCAGAGTTGGCGAATCTCTTCTGGGTTCATCTGGGAAGCTTGAATTAGAATGATGGACATTAGAGGATGAGATTGGGATAATTCGAAGATGATTCATAAAGGTCAAATCTTTGATGTGAAAATCAGAGGAACGGGGGATGATACTCATATTGGTTGGGTTTGGGAACTATTTACCCAATTCTAATCCATCTCACCCAACTCTTACCACCTGAGGTAGCATTTGGTGGCTAAGCTGTAGATTGTCAATCCTAAGTTATGTGCAGTGGAAACTTGTTTGTCTGATTGACTAATAAGTAGTGAGCACCAGTTTGTCCCTTAAACATTTACTTCTGAATTTCTTATTGCAAAGTGCATCATGCTCTTAATGCTATGAATTTTTGTCGGTTATACTTATAATTTGATTTCCTATTTTGGTTTTTACTCAGAATATGTTGCCACAAAATTAGTGTAAACATGCATAATTTCTGATTAGGACACTAAATCCTTTTGGTAGGCAATGTCCTATTTTTTGGAAGTTACACCTTCTACATTATGCTCATGTACATTTGCTGGATTGCACTATTCAATTGCACTGTTAATGTATTTTTGCTTACTTTGTTTTGCTGGGTGGAGATTTATGTCATCTTCATTTGTGAGTTAAACAATGTCATCCAATTCAGTTCCATCTAATGCTATTGAGAGCAACCAACAAGCACCAACAAATTCTAGTCAACAAACTATCAATGAAAATGATGTTGATGATAGTATCATTAAGAAGAGGAAACGACAAACCTCAGCTATTTGGGATGATTTTGATCATGTTGAATCTAATGATAGGTCAAAGGTATATGCAAGTATTGCAAAAGTATATTTGTGTACTCAGGAAAGGGAGCAAGCACTAGCCATCTTTGGAGACATGTCAATGCATGCTTGCAAAGGAAGTTGCATATCGCTTCACAAACCATGCAATCCACCATTCCATTTCAACCTTCCAATCCAAGCATTAATCCATTTGTGGTACCGGGTGCGAGATATTCTAATGAGAAGACGAGGGAAATAATAGCTATTGCAATCATGGTACATGAGCATCCTTTTAACATTGTTGAGGAAGGAGTTTGGATGTGGGGATTCCAATATGCAAATTATGAATTTCAAAATATTTCTCGCAAGATTGCAAGAAGTGATTGTTTAGCCATATATGAGGCAGAGAAGAAACAATTGAAAGCTTTATTACAAGGTGTGAGCAAGATTAGTTTGATTACTGATATGTGGAAATCAAGCCACCAATTAGCAGAATACATGGATATCACTAGCCATTTCATTGATGCGGGGTGAAATCTTCAAAAGAGGGTTTTGAGTTTTGTAAAAGTTCCAGCTCCTAGACAAGGAATTGATGTGGCAGATGCTATTTTCAAGTGTTTGAAGGCTTGGGGGATTGAAAAGAAAGTGTTTCCCGTGTCGGTTGATAATGCTTCGTACAATGACTCTTGTTTAAGGGTTCTTAAGGACATGTTATCACTTAATGGCTCATTACCTTTAAGTAGCTCCTTGTTTCATGTTAGATGTTGTGCACACATACTGAACTTGTTGGTGCAAGATGGCCTTGGTAAAATTAAGGATATTATACATAATATCCGTGAGAATGTAAAGTATATAAACTATAATGATTCAAGATTAAAAGGATTTTCTGATATTGTTGAGTAGAAACGTTTAAAGGAGAAGAGCTTATTATTGACTGCCCAACAAGGTGGAACTCTACTTATAAGATGTTGGCTAAGGCTTTAAAGTTCAAGGCTATCTTTTCTACTTATAAGGAAAGAGAATCACATTACAGTTACGCACTATCGGAAGAGAATTGGAAGAAGGTTGAGACGATTTGTAAACTTACAGAAGTGTTCGATCTAGCCACCAATGTCATATCAAGAAGTGAGTACCCTACTGCAAATTTGTATCTTCCTAAAGTTTGGAGAGTGAAACAAGTAATTGACAATGCCACACAAGATAGTGATTTTTTTCATTATAGAATGGCAACCTCAATGAAAGAGAAGTTTGAAAAATATTGGGGTGAATGCAATTTGCTAATGGCTATTGTAAGTGTTCTTGATCCTAGATGCAAGGCAAATGTTATTAATTACTGCTTTCCTTTGCTTTATAAGCCTGATTATGTGGTTTATGATAATATAACAAAAGTGTTAAGTGCTCTGGAATCAATGTATGATCAATATGCTGGCATTTATAATGGAGAGACACCTACTAGTGCTGAAGTTGATAATGCCAGTAACAACTCTTCTGCAATGCTCTTGGTTCTTCTATTGTTACTGGATTTGATCAAATTATGAGCATTGTTCGTGAAAAGCAAGCGATTCCCCCAATGAAATCAGAATTGGAAGTTTATCTTGAGAAGGGTGTTTATGTGCATGATGGCAATCCTAGCTCCTTTACAGCCTTGGGATGATTGAAAAATAATAGTTTAAAGTATAAGATTTTATCTAAGAAGGCTGCTGACATATTGGCTATTCCTATTTTAATTGTGGCATCATAGTCCACATTTAGCACTTGAGGTAGGGTTATTGATGAGTATCGTTCTAAATTGAACGAACAATGAATTGAAGTACTTATTTGTGGTGGGGATTGGCTTCGCAATAAGTATGGTTTGAAAAAGAAACTAAAGGTATTATTTTTGCATTGATAAGATGATATTATATGTTATACATACTACTTGTTAAATTATGTTACAATATACTAATATACATTTGCTTTATTTTTTATTAGGTGTCGGAACAAGAAGAAATCATTTTGAAAATTTGATTTTTTTTCTAGTTGGTATGCTTTATCTTATTATTGTTGAACAATTGTTGCAATGATAGACATTCTGTGTTTGCTAAGTTGTTGTATTATTGGGTTGTGCCTTGTTGATGTTCTATTATTTACATATATCGTTCCATTTTGTTGCTTATCTGGGATCTGGCCTCCATAATTCCATTTTTTTGTTTATTTGAAATTTGGTTTTACATTGGTAAAAAAACAAAGAAAGAAATCTGGAACAGGCTTGTATATAGGCCATAGGTTAGGTCAGGCCTAAAACAGGCCCAGGCTTAGGCCTCAAAATTGGCATGTATACAGGCCACGTCAGGCTAGATTCCCCTGAAACAGGGCAGGCTAGGCCTGTTTCCACCCCTAGTCAAGGTGAATATGTGAAGGAGATTATCTTATTTGTGGAAAAATAATGTTGAACATGCGTTTGATTTTTCTATACGCTCCGCCAAACAAGTCCAATATTGGCCTCATATAGATCTTGCAAAAACAGTCAAACTAAGGCAATGCTAGTGCAAGAGGCAATTTTAAGTACAACATTATATAGAATAAGCATAGTGTCAACACCAAACTTTATTGGAGCAACAATGGCAACCAAATTCAGCATAGTGTCAACATTATATTAGGTTTTGTGGTTCAGCATATTCAATTTCGGTTTTCTAACAAAGGTCTGATGCCTTTCTTGGGTTACAACTTTCAAAGACCTTACAAGTAAGTTTTACAAGTATGCCAAATCCATGGAGAAAAATTGAGTCAAAGACTTAAAATCCAAATGTCTTAGGTACATAGTATATATTAGATTGTGATTTGATAATGAAAGGTATGGGTGGGAAAAAGCCAGGTGGCTTGTTAGGGGCCTGTGGCCTGGCTTGTGAAAGCCTGAACATGCCAGGCTTTTATAGGCCCAGGCCGCCTAAAAGGCCTGTTTAAACAGGCCAGGCTCAGGCCGTTGAAGTGGCCTGTTTGGCCTAACAGGCCGGCTTGTTTTTGCTTTTTTTTTAAAAATTTATATTACACGCAGACGCACAGCACGAACTAGGTCATTCATTACTTCACGCACGCACGCATGGTCGACAACGAGGCACTAATCACCTCACCATTCACAGGCTGCGAATGTAGGTCCATCCTCTTTATGTTTCTAGTACATAGAATATACCCATACAAAAATAGTTGGACCACTAAATAAAGTGGGTTGCGACATCATAGACTTGGACACGACCCTTCTTCATTCCTTTTCAATCCATTACCAAATTGCTATCACATGGACCCATCATTATTAACTCATTACCGTCTCACTCTCACTTCGCTTCCACTGCGTCCAAAAAATAAAAAAATGTCATACCATGTTCAAACTTTATAGCTTTGTAACTGACACTAACATCTCACCTATTAATATTTAGTGCTAATATGCACATCAACACCTCACCTAATCTGGATTAACTTAAAAAAAAAGAGAGAAATATGGTAAACAGGCTACAGGCCAGGCCAAGTCTAAAACAGGCCTAGGCCACAAAATTGGCCTTATACAGGCCACATGCCAGGCTAGACCAGGCCAGATTCCCCCCAAACAGGCCAGGTCTGTTTGGGGTGAAGCCTGGCCTGTTTTCACCCTTAAATTGACAGGCAAGTTGCAAATTTTTTCTTCCTTCCTTTCGTGGATGTCAAAAGAAAAAACCATCATTTTCAAATGATAACCCAAGATATTATCCCCATTCATTATCCCTACACTGACTAGATTGTGCTCGGCGATGGCGACTTAGCAGGTCGAACTCGAAGAAGCAACTCAGATCGCGAAAGCGAAGACAGCCATACAGGGTAGAGGATGAGTAGCGCGAAACCAAAGAGTCGAAGACGTAGCTCAAAGAGCCGGTGGGTGGTCATCCTCGTCGAGATATTAGAGATGCAGAGCTAGGGTAGATGAGACTAGAGAGTGAGACGCATAGCAAAGTCGGTCAGACTGACGGATGAAGGCTAGAAGTAAAAAAGGAAATATTGCCATAATGCTATTGGCCATTGAAGTAAAAGGGAATTTTTTTAAAAAAAAACATAAACAGGCGGGTATGGGCACCCCGTAGCCCGTCCCTTTTATTTATCACACGGGCGGGTTTTAACCCTCCCGTAACTGGCCAGCAATGGGCGGGCTCAATCCGGTGAATTTTCTCCAAGTCCAGATGGGCTTCATGGGCCATGGGTATTATGCTCTCCTCTAGTACGATCCCTATCTTTTCTCTCCAAATGGATGAACTGAATAAGAGCGAGGTTGAAGAATTGAGGAGACCAACGGTTGGTTGGATCAAGTGGTAAGCGGTTTGTTCCAGTTTAAGCAAGGTCTCGAGTTCAAGCCTTGTGAATGCAGCAGCCACCGTTGGGAGACCTTCTCACCTTTCCCAGGTGCGCGACGTGGGTCGAGTCCGGATTAGTCGGGGTGAAGCTCCGGAGACCGGGCGGGAAACAAAAAAAAAAAGAATTGAGGAGGCAAGAGACGAAATAGAGGCGATAGAGATAGAGATAGGAAGACAAGTTACTAGCTTGAACAAATTATGGATGGTGAAGATAGGAAGAGCAAGAGGCCGTGTGGCAATGACAACAATGAGAGAACTTGAAAGGATGGTAGCAGAGACAGAGAAAGGCGAGAATTCAATAGGTATTCTATCTGAATGAACCATGAGAGCAATCTCCTCTTTTACTATGTTCCATAATGAAAAGATACGGGTGTCTAACAAAATGAACCACCCACGACCAAATTCGAATTTACTTGTCCATTTTCTTATCATATTAAATTTTTAATTCCATTTGTCAATTTAAATTTAAATTAGGTAACTAACCCATTATTAAAAAAAAATCCTTAGTCTAGTTTCAAATGAAATAAGACCCATCCAATTTTTTTTTTGATATTTTTAAAGCTATGATCATAATAGTAAACAAAGATCAGAAATTCCAATTTGAGTTATATCTAACAATGAAAAACGATAGCACAAATGAAATGTACACCCTCAAAATGGAATTTGGAGGACAAATTGTAAATAGTTGTATCATTCTATTGGCTTCTTAAAAGTGTGTAAAGATAAACCTATTCACTAATTAAAAATAGGAAAGTTTAATGAACTAAAGATCCACCCTCAAATTTTGAATTGGCACTGTGCATTTGATTTTGGCACAAATAAATTTAAATTTACGGCATCAAGTTCGAATTTCCTTGCTCATTTACGCAAGCAAATTTGAATTTGAAGCTCAAACCTCAAATATCCTTCTTTTGACAATATAAATTTAAATTGGGCAAAAAAACCTATTATAAAAAAGTTATTAGGGTGTATTTTCTAATGAGATAATTAAGATCCATTCATAAAATCTTTATTTTAAAAAATTTAAAAAATAAAGAATTAGAAACTAACATTTGTCTAAAACCACCCAAAGGTAAATAATTAAAATATGCAAACTCCTAAACTTGAGGACCACTCGAAAATAACCTAAATGAAAATAAAATTTATCAAAAATAATTTACGTAAATATGTAAACTCCTAGATTTGAGGATCACCGAGAATATGGTATAATTAAATCTATATTAATTATATATTTATATTATATAATATATATTTCAATAATAGAATAAGATATAGTAGTATTAGGATGAGATTGTATCAAAAAAAAGTATTAGGATGTGATAATAAACTCACCATCCTTATTTATTTCATTTTATTGTTGTTAATTATTACTTTATATATTTCAAAATAAATAGATTTAATTCAATATCTCAACAAAATACAATCTTCATATTATTATTTACACTCTTGATTTACATTTTTTACAATATATAATAATATATTATATATTATTTTAATACAATAGCATTATTTTATTAATAGAATCAAATTATTTAACTTTTATATTTGTTTATTCAATATTTTCTCCGATTGATTAATAAATATTCATTAAGCATAATGTGATCTTTTGTATACGTTTTTCACTTAACTTGCCATCATTTTCAATCTAACAAATATAAATTTTTATATCCAATCATTTTCTATTTCATCACCTTCCATCAAAAAAGTTTCTGACGGGACCTAATCTTTCCCCTTGTTGTCGTTTCTATTTAGTTATTCTCACTAATTTTTTATATTTAAGATATATTTTTCATATATTTAAAGAGTTATAATATAATTTTAAAAAATTCTTAGTTTAAATTAATAAATGTACGATTTTAAGTTTAAATTAGCCTTCATCTTTAACAATGCTTTGGACTTACCATTTTCTTAATTTTTAAAGCAAACAAATCATTTTCACAGGAAAAAAAACAAATCATTCCGTGGAACCATTTCTCCAAAAAAGGATTTGTGATCTGATCCTTTGAGGATTAGCTACTTGATAGGATAAAATTTCGATTTCAAAGAGAATCAGATGAAACTTGTCACCACTTCCCGTGTCAAACGCAAAAAATCTAGCTCACTCGATTCCCCTTCTTTAAACTATCATCTTCTCTCTCTTCTCTACGTCAATCCACGCGCTCCTTTATCCGTCCACGTCATAAAGCTCTCCCACCCACACAGCGCGTCCTCTTTCATCTCGTCAAAACGCGTGAGCCTCACCCCAACGACTTCCACTATAAATAACTCGCATTTTGGTGGCATTTCGGCTTTTATTTATATTTAGTTTTCGGAGACTATCTGCTACGTCTAGCGTCTTGGGAAACTCTGGCCTCGTCTCCTTGTTAGGGTATATAGCTTTGCCGATCAGTGGAGCAAACCCCCTTCCGGCGAATTTCGAATCTGTTCGGTCGGGGATCGCCAAGTAGTATCAGAAGATGAAGATATTCGTCAAGACTCTCAAAGGCACCAGCTTTGAAATCGAAGTCAAGCCCGCGGATACGGTTTGCCTATTTCTTTGCTCTACCCGTTTTTGTTCGTACTATCACTGTTTTTGGTGTTTCGAATTGGGTTCATTCTTTGATTGTCCGTCGCCGGTTGGCTAAATCCCTGAAATTGAGAGATAATTAGGGTTTCTCTCTCTATCTCTCTCTCGTATTGTTTCCGAAATTCCTATGAATTTGATGGTTAATTCGAAATTGACCGTACAATATGGCTACCTTTCAAACTGTAATTGACTGACTGGCTAATTGTTTGGTTCTGTCGGTTGACCCTTGCCCCGTGGTATTACGTAATACTATCAGTGGCTATGTGTTGTAGATGCTCATCTGGACTCTGCGTTACATTGGGAAATCATTCGTGGAAAGTTTTGGTGATATTGGCTCGTGGTAGTGAATTATTGACTGTCTCGGACCTTTGCTTGACGGAATTGAATTTCACTCATCATTGGAATTTAAAATAAATTTCATTGCTGATATGTAATTATGAATGGTTGGACCGTTGTCTTTTTGCTAAACCGAACCATTATCACTCTATGACCGTTTATGTCAGCTAAATTGTTTGATGGATTTTCACGTACTTCATTGAATCACTGTATATATATAGTGGTTGAGGTGGCATGGTTATTGCAATTAACAATGCTAACCCGCAAGTTTTGGAAATCAGTGATGTTGTTCACTGTTCAGTACTTGAATTTCACTGTTTTGGCTTTCCATGGTTGAGCAAATCTGTTTTGTATAGTGTGCCTGCAATTGGCACTGGAATCAACAAGCATGTGGCTGATATGTGAGAATTAAAATTGTTGCTTCAACTTCAAGTTTGCCTTTATCTTTGAAATGTACATTATCTGGCCCTTTTGGCGGAAAATCTCTAATGATTGAATGTCTTGTACAGATTTTAATCCATCAAAGGAGTTAACCAAATGTGATAATTCTGTATTTATTATTTCACGTTCATAAACCTCTATGTGATGGTTACGTGGTTCTATCTTGTTCTGTTCCTTCTGTTTTTATAAATTGTAAATTTATTTTATGCTATGGAATTCCAGTCAGACAGTCTGGTTTCATATAGGGAAATAGAATAATCTTCAATCTTATCATGAGTTAATTTTCATTCAGGTTGCTGAAGTGAAGAATCATATAGAAACTGTCCAAGGAGCATCTGTCTATCCCGCTTCACAGCAAATGCTTATTCATCAAGGGAAAGTTCTCAAAGATGGTACTACCTTGGAGGAAAATCAAGTTGTTGAAAACAGTTTTGTTGTAATCATGCTATCAAAGGTATTTTGTCTTCTGAAGACTAACTTGGATATTGAATATTGTTAAATCATGCTCCAGAATTGTTTATATTTGGTGGGCTTAGCTTTCACTCAGGTTTCACATATGTTTAGGGATTTTCATTCTTGGATTATCACAACCTGAGATGTTAGTTGTAGAATAGAATGAAATTTCAAGTGATTAATTAAGGTGGTGAATGCTTAAAACCCCTTGTGTTCTATGCATCTGGATTTCTGTCTCCACATCGAGTAAAACCCCATAAAATGACCCCTTGCACTCCAAAGGTGGTGAATTCTTACTTGGGGCGTACTGATGTGAAGTTGCTTTGTATGAGGCTGTAACAACATATAATTGAGGCCCCCTACCACTCCAGCTGAATTTGGTATTGGACCCCTGGATTTTTTTGCCCCATTCTACACCGTGAACTTTAACGTATCCTGAGAACTCTATTCATGAAGTAAAATTTACCAGAAGCCTTTTTAAATAAGTTTTTGAGAGAACCGTTTGCCTTGGTAGTTTGAATGATGACCTGATGTTACAGTTGCTTTGTTGCACACAGAATAACTGACAGAAATAGAACATTTTTTACAGTCATTCTACTTGGTCATATTTTGAGCTGTAGATATTTCAGCTACAATTTAAGGAATAGGAAAGGTTTCCCCTCTTTTCTGAGAATTTTTGAAGGCAGAGTTGAGCATCAGTAACTTGTTGTCATGCGTATGGTGAAGTTGTGGCTCCCTGTGAATATTACAATAGATTCAATTGTGATTAGAAAATAACCGGAAGTCCTTCCTTTTGTTTTGGTTCTCTATTCTAGTTTGACATCGAATGGAGTTATTCTAGTTCTAGTGACTATTGTTTTAGACATAGTTCAATGAGAAATCCTTTTAAAATTTGTTTATTATCTCTTCGTCCTAAATTCTTGTGTACTCAAAATATGCTAGACCAAGAGCTCATCAAGCGAGGGATCTACTACTACACCTTCAGTTAAGGTGAGATAAATTTACTGTTAAAATGTTGCTAATGTTACTATTATCATTCTGGCCTTTATTATCTGAGACTCTCCCACTTTGAAGCGGATAATTCATATGATGTTTCCATATGCAATGTTGGGGTTTCATCCTCACCCGCCACCAAAAAAAAAAACTTGGGAGTAGGGGTGATAGAATGGTGATTTTCATTGGGATCTTGAAGGTTACCTATTAGGCTTGGAATTTGACAAACTTCCAATAAAGATTTGCTAAGTATGATATGTATTTATCATCTGGTATGTTTGATTCGTTCAAGGATAATATTGTTGAGAGTTGATACTAATTTCAATTCATGTTTAATATGTCTGAACAATAATATTAACAGTTGTTAGTTTTTTCCGATTGTTATTATGCATTAAATAATTTAAGGACCAACGTTATTTTTTCATTGCAGGCCCCTCAGACCAGTTCAGCTCCTACACCAGCGCCTGTGTCAACAGCAACTCAAGCTTCTGCTGCACCTGACGCATCGTGAGTCTTTGATTTTTCTGAATATCGTCAAGCTTAAGATCAATATTTGCTGTAACTGTTTTGATATGAAATGTATCTGTCATTCCAACTTGACAGGCCTGTATCTGTTGCTTCACCTACACCTTCTCTAGCTCCGGCTCCAGCTCCAGCTCCTGCTCCATCTCCAGCACCTGCTGTGTAATTCTCTGTTTCCTGTGTTGTTTGCTTGCTATGTTTTTGCTTTCTTAAATTTGATGTTGAATCGTGTTGCTGGAGCAGGGCAGGGTCTGATATCTATGGGCAAGCAGCATCAAATCTTGTTGCTGGGAACAACTTGGAGGGAACAATTCAGCAAATTCTTGACATGGGTGGAGAAAGCTGGGATAGGGATACTGTTGTCCGAGCTCTTCGTGCTGCTTACAATAACCCTGAGAGAGCTGTTGAATACTTGTATTCAGTATGTGAAGTTCGGTTGTTTTATATCTATTCCTTACATTATTTTTATCTTATTAGTTAATTTCTGGTTTAGGTGTTCAGCTTGCAGCAGATAGAGATCTAACTATGCTTAGAAAGCTTAATAATGTGTCCTGAATTTATAATTTGATTATTGTCGTTCTATATATTAGTGATGAATAAGCTGTATTTGGCAAGTTATCCTGTCAATAATAAAATAAAAATTGACGTGAGAATTAATAGATTTGTAACAGCATCATCTTCTGGAATCTTTTGAACGAATAGTTCAAATATTATTTTTGCTTCACTGTTGTACTTTCAATTCTTTGGTTTGAGTAGTTACATGCCATACAAACCTTAGGGTATCCCAGAGCAAGCTGAAGCTCCCGCTGTGGCTAGTGCGCCTGCCAGTGGTGCTCAAGCTGGAAATGCTCCATCTGCAGCTCCACAAGCAGCGCAACCTGCTCCTGTACCTTCAAGTGGACCTAATGCTAATCCTTTAGATCTCTTCCCTCAGGTGGCTACTGCTTCTTGGTTTTTACCCCCTTTTTAATCACCGATATTTGAGATTTCATTCTCTGGTGGTGCACTAACATTAATGTAACAGGGTCTCCCAAATGTTGGTGCTGGTGCAGCTGGTGCTGGCAATCTAGATTTTCTGCGTAACAGTCAACAGGTATCATCTATTCCCCCTATCTGCATCAAGTTTGCGGAACTCTGGTCCTGTCTACATTGAATTATACATTGTGTTTTTATTGTTTCAGTTCCAAGCATTGCGAGCAATGGTGCAGGCTAACCCACAAATATTGCAGGTCTTTACTGTGATGGTATAATTTTCTGTTTGCTTTATTTTGAGTTCTTTAACATTGTTCTTTTTGCAGCCTATGCTTCAAGAGCTTGGGAAGCAAAATCCTCATCTAATGAGATTGATTCAAGAGCATCAAGCTGACTTCCTTCGCCTGATAAATGAACCTGGGGAAGGTGGTGAGGGGTAAGAGATCATTTTATGCTGTTCGCTGGCAGTTCTTTTATTATTGTTCTCTGCTCTTGGTAGCAGCGGATTCTCTTTTTTTGTCCCATGTCAAGTGTCTCATTTTGCTATTGATTTTCTTTAGGAATATATTGGGGCAGCTGGCAAATGCCATGCCGCAAACGATAGCTGTCACCCCTGAGGAACGCCAAGCAATTGAACGTGTAAGTTCAAAACCAGTTTGCCATAATAGGGTCTGAATATCAGTTTTCTTTGCTCAGCAAAGGAAAAAATCTTCAATTGAAGTACCTCGTTGCTTTTTCTTTACTTGATTTCTAATCAAGAGTGCCGCCTTTTTTATGTTTTCAGTGAAATTTATACATGTTAAGAAGTAATTTGACCTAATATTATCCTGATTGTTTGTTAGATCATGTGATAATAATTTTCCTCTTAAGCCTTTTGGTTTGTTGTGTCGCAGCTTGAAGCAATGGGATTTGATCGAGCAATTGTGTTGGAAGTGTACTTCGCTTGTAACAAAAATGAAGAATTGGCTGCTAACTACCTCTTAGATCACATGCATGAGTTTGAGGAATGATCTCTTCGACTCTGCAGTTCTTCAAAAAGTATTTGTTTCTTTTTTTTTTTCTTTTGGAACTTCTCGACTTGTCTAAATGTTTGATAAAGTCGCAGGATGGACGAAAAGGGATGTTTTTAAGCTCCTCCGCCTCGTTATTCCATGTATCATTCTCTGTTTCTAGGATTCTTATCACTACTATTCATATATAATAGTTTCTTTTCTTTGGAATATTCATATGCATACAGCATATGTTCCATTTTGAAATTCTATTCCTGTTCGCCATGCAACTCCTTGTTCGGTATTCCAAATTATTAAATTATAAAGGATAATGCCTTTTATCAGCTTTGAACATTGTTGAAAACGAAATGTCAAACTTTGAAATTCAGGTGAGCAATCTCGACTTAATTCATCCATGGGCCCGTTATTGCATCTAGGTCTCTGTCATGATTTTTATGTGCAGATGCAGTGTTTAAAGAGTAACTTACTAGAAAGAATATAATGGTAAATTAGTGATTACCATCTCTCCCTTCCTTTTTTGAATCAAATACAGAATCATTAAAACTTATTTATTTCCTTCCACTCCAAAATAGATAACATCAAATCCTTTCATCTGCACTTCCCTCATTTTCATCCCCTCTCATTTAAGCCAAACACAACCTTATGTAAGAGGAAGGGAATTTATCATTTTAAAGCATCACAATGATACCATTCTCTTCAAGACCTGATATGCTTTAATATAAGTTAAGAAAAGGGTTTTTTTTCTTGAAATTTTATGAAAAATTTTTCATCAGAGCATTTCAGTAGAATTAAATTTTGAAAAGTGTAAAATCATGTAATATCTAAAAAAAATATAATTTCAATAACTCCGTTAAATTGACTCAAATGTACATTATAAATATAAGCATAGAACTATTGGGTCTCACATAAAAAAGAGACCCCGTTTGAACAAATTTAAAAGAGTTGTTAAAATTGAGCTATTTTTAAAAGATTATGTCCATTTTAACACTATTGAAAATTTAATTTTATCATGTACTCCTAGCAAAAAAAACTCTAATTAAAATTGCGCGTAACAAGAAAAAATGTGTTTTAATTTAATATATTCCACCAGATTAAGTTAAAAAAAAGAGGCTAGTTAGTACTTAGGGTAAGGGATGCAGGCTGACCACCTAGCTCGCCTAAAAACAGGCTGCCGCCAACCCATCAAAATTATTTTTTGAAATATACTTTTTTTCCCCTCCTTTTTTTCCTAATTTTTTCCATAAGATTACATAATCACATAATTTTTTCCACACTCACCAATAAATTTTCAATAGTGGCTTTTCTTCAAGTTTTCCAAAAAATATAATATCAATATTTTGTTATAATTTTTATATAGTATCATAGAAAGTTGATATAAAAAATAAATATTTTATACTATTTTTGAATGTATTAGGTATTGTTTTTCATACTTTTTAAAAAAATATTGAGATGAAAAAAGATAAAAGATAAAAAATATAATATTTTTATTTTTTTAAAAAAAAGTGGGTTAGGCAGGTATTAACTTAATTTTAATTTTTATTAATTAAATTCAGAAAAATAAAAAAATACAATTATCTTAAAGAAGAAAATGTTTTTTATGCTTAATATCTTTGGTTTGTAGTTATGTTAACTCTGCTCTTGGCATCCCACAATTTGACGGGTTAGGGTCTAACCCGTATTACCAACCCTGTTAGTACTTAGTAAAAATGAATTCCAATTAGATTTTAAGACATACCACTGTTAGCTTTTGTCTTTGAATATAACATCTTTGTGTTCATGACCGGAGTGATGTACTATAATGTGTAGAGCACCTTTTTTTAACGTGTGAGGGGTTTTGTCTCAACTTATATCCAACGTTTCAATATGCTTAACAAGAGATTTGTCTTTCTTATCGTATGAACACTGAGAAGCTCAATCAGAAATTTGTTTGGGGTTAGTCAGAAGAGCCTCATGTAATGAGTCTGTGGGTTTTAATAGGAGACCTTAAGCTCAAAACAAGGCTTCTCTCTTCAAAGCTTCTATGGATGCCAGAGATACATGTATCATTCCGGAATCTTATTCAACGTGTTATCAGAGAATAAATATCAGTATTTCTTCAAACGAATACTCAAATCTTGATTTGCCACTTTGTGAAATGTTAATATTTTCTGTTTCTGCTAGATCAACTTCTTTGTTTATAATGGTAATATTTTCTTTTCAAGACATCTTCCCCATGCTATCCTCCAAGAGATTGCCCAAAAAAAACATGTTTATAAAAAATGATATAAAACCCTGTTTACACTTCTATCATATAAATGGTAAATTATTAAAAAAAAATAACTTTTGGAAACTTTGTATATGTGTACAAGGATTATCCGTACCATTGGGGTTGGTTCTATCATCAATTTTGGTGAGGACCAGTGATCCACTGACACGCATTTGTTACTTTTAGCAACACAATGATGGTTGGGTACTTGGGCTTTATATGTCCCGTTTCATTTAGAGTGACTTTATCACTTTTGTTGCTAAAAAAAAAATAAGGCAGAGAAAGAAAGAATGGAAGTGTCCTTATTGAGGTATTCAAAGCTCAAGGCATGTGAAATCAAATCAAAGATATAATTTTCATTGTAATATTGTAACAAAAAGATTGATTTCCTTTGGTATATATCTTGGTTGCATGTAACTTTTTTTTTTGGGTAAAAAAAGAGAATTATATGTCGACTCATCATTTGTCAATTGCTCAAAATAATATGAAATAAGTTCCAAGGAATTAAAACTAAGCCAGCTATTGAATCGATTAGGGTGTTGAGGCAAGGTTTCATGGTTTAACTATGATCAAACCGAATTTAAATTGGTCATAACAATTTTACATGTTTTTATATGTGCGTAAACTATTTTCATTAAAAAAAGATAAAAAAGTACACTAACAAATATATATATTAAAAAGTACAACTATAAGGTGTTTTGCAATACTTTTACACTCCTCAAACGTACGTTTAACAGTATTTTTCTGTAAAACGGGATAATTTTCTTCATATATTTATCTTAGTTTTCATAAAAACACTTTTCTACCGTGTTTCCAAATGGGTCTAAGATGCAATATATCTATATCTAGTAATTACTCTATTTTTTGTCTTCTCATATTTTATGGCCTAAAAGTGATTATAACGCTAGAAGGAGGGCCAGCAGATAAATATTTAAATTCCCATCAGACATTTATATACATAAACAAGAGCTAAGAAACGTTAATTATTTTTCATAAATAACATAAATTATATTTTAAAATATTTTTAAAAATAAAGAAAAGATAATATTAGTTAAACTGATTATTAATTTTAAGACAAAAATTTGGTTAAATAGCAAATTCTTTAATTACACATGTTAGTTTGCTATTATTAGTTACTAAAATTCTTATATGTGCTTATAAATTTACTTATGAACATTTTTATACAAAATTTTATAATATAAATTAGAATTTATAAACATTCTTTGTTATTTGAGTATGGATAGTTATTAAAATGTACACGTATACTTGTAAATATACCAATGATACAAAACACTTATTTTTATTATTTTTAATTATTAAAATGTTCACGTGTACTTTTAAATTCACCTATAAACTTGACTTAATTTTTTTTAGGGAATATAAACTTGAATTTAAAGAATTTGAGCTAAACATTCCCCCCTAATTTTATTAGAATTTTTCCTGATACCTCTAAAGCACACTCTACAACAAATTTTTTTGTTTGACAAAATTTCCCTAGAAAGCATTAAATAAAGTCATTCGAAAAAATCTCAGAAATTAGACTTCCTATTATTAATTTCAGTATTTAGTCTCTATTTGAAATACTCCCATTTTTATTACTATTTTTTTCTCATACTTGAAATAAAGTATCCTTTTCGGTGTGCAAAATCATTTGAGAGCTCTAAGGCACATTGTGACAACATCTAGAATGTCACACAATCAATATGTTTTCGTGCTAATACAATTTTTATTCTGTTCTCATTTTGTTCTCTTAAACTGTAAAATGAACTAGATTTTTATATTATAAGGACTAATATAAAATAGAAGAGAAAAGCAATTTGAAAGTAAGAGAAATGAAAAATAAGAGAATTAGGACAGAGATTTTTATATCCTGTCTTCAATTGTTTATGGCCAGAATTAGGCCACGTACTTCTATCTTGGGACAATTTGAAAGAAACTGAAACATTATGAACTGTAGTCTTCTTCTTTACGGCCGTATATAGACAACAAACCTTTATTCTTTTAATAAGAGAAATGAAAAACATTGTCCATTTGTTAAATTCATGTTTTTATGAAAATTAAAGCAATATATGGCTCTTAATATTTTAAGATAAATGCAGACATGAACCTCTCTTGGTAATAAGCCAATTTAAAATAGATGCTAAATAAAATTGTGTAAACAGAGTTTAGGATTGTTAGAGGAGCGTATGATATAATTGAAGAAGAAATGAAGTGAGAGAGATTGAAAAACAAAAAAGGAAGAGGCAGATATGTTGCGGTGGTTAAGGCTTAATCACGCAAACCAGAAATAATGGAAGAAGGCTTAATCATTTAAGTCCCTAGTATTATTCAATCATTCACATCATCATTTACCTTATATATTATCATCAAATATTATTCATCATTTAATAAAAGAGAAAAGCAAGAATAAACTCTTTTTTTTTTGCGACACACACACAATCTCATTGCTTCTTTACTTACTTCTTTTGGGTTAGACAAAAGGAGTGTGCTTAGTTCACAACGTATTCGAATATCTAGAAGGGTTTTATTTGAATGAGACGCTTGCACATTTGAATTCATATATAAAAATTTTAATTTTCATCTTGAGAACTCATTTAAATATGCAGAAGATAAGATTTTCATTCGAATGAGACATACGGTTCATTAGAATGAGTATTCAAAAATATAATACTCACCTTTAAAAATAAAAAATCATTCGAGTGAGGTTCAGATCCATTCGAATGGCATATAAAAGTTTTAATACTTATCTTCATAGTTCATTCGGATATGTTAAAAATAAGGGCCTTAATTTGAATAAGTTTTTAAGTTAATTCGAATGACTATTAAAGAATTTAATACGTATATTGAAATTTCATTCAAATGTGCATGTGTCTCATCGAATGAAGCTCTCATTTTCTAGATATTCGAATGAGCACTCAAGATGAATATTAAAATTTTATATGTTTATTCGAATGTACATGCGTCTCGTTCGAATGAGGATGTCATATTTTGAATGAGCCTTCAAGATATATATTCAGAAATTTATTATTTATTCGAATAAAGCCAACTGTCATTCAAATTGACAACTATTTTTTGAACACTATCTCATTCTTGATGGTGTGGACACTAATGTTGATTGCATCTTACGTGGCAAACGTCCATTGAAGGCTCTGTCAGTCCAAGTTATAAGTGATACGTTTTGCCAACTTCCGGAGAAAATATGATCTCACAAAACTTTCAGATATTCAGTGATTCAATATGGATACTAGTGAAGATTTAAATTCCTAACTGCTTGTTAAGTGAAGAAAGTCTTTATTAGTCACGTCAACTTGAATTAGTTATTCACTAACCATTTGTTTGAATGGAAAGAAAAAGTATTAAAGAAAATATGGATTTTCCTATTTAGAAAATATAAAAAAGAATATTATAGGAGAAAAGTAATAATGAGATCCACATGTTTTCTCCCTGAGCTTTTTCTTTCTTAAAAAGAAAAAGTTATCATGAAAAAGAAAGAAAGTTATGGAGAGATAAACATGCTTTACGAAAATTATATAAATAAAAAAGAGAAGCACCGTTTAAATCCAGTTTCAACAGTTTAAATTTTAAATTTGTAACTCATGGTTTTTAAATTTAAAATATAAAAAAATTACCTTTATTTTAAATTATATAAATCAAAATATTTTTATTAAAAAATTAAAATTAAAAAATCTAATCTAAAATCTAAATTGAACAGTGCACTGAAGTGATGAATTCTTTGTATTTATCTTTGTGATGCGCATATCTTTTCGATATCTTTTTTTTTATATTTTTTATTCTTCCAAATATAAATTCTTCTTTAATCTTCTTCAATTTTCTTTTTTCTTATTTTCTCTTGAGAAAATGATAAAAATGGATTGTGAAAATTGTAAAATTTCAAATTAGCTTTTTTACAATTCTTAATAAGATATTAACAACTGCTGGTAAATATTTCACAACTTATTTTATAGTAAATATCTGATTTAAAAGTTTATTTTTCAAATTCTTTGTTTATTAGTTTCCCTTTTCTCTTCTCATTTAATTGAAATATATTGAATTTCGCCCCCCTGCCAACACGCTTTAATTTGGATTGTGGGTGAAATTCTAATGTTTTTATTTAAGTTTGGGAGATCGTTTGAACTTCCTAAATACGTATTTAAAAGTGTTTTTTAAATTGAGGTAATCTCTTTCACATATTTATCTTGTAAACAATAAAACACTTCTCCACCACTTTTCGAAATAGGCATTTTATTGGTGTGCGTGTTATATATATATAAAAACAAAAAAGGGACGCCAATTGCGTCACGGTCCTGGACATAATAATATTTCTTCCCCAGTTCCTCCCTGGATTGAAAGGTAATAAATTATTATTATCTTTTTTTTTGGCCAACAGAAAGGTAATAAATTATTATTGTAGTAGTAGTAGTAAATCTTCATTTTTTATTTTTTATAGCCAAGACGTACTGTACTATAGCCATAAGAGTAAGGTGTGAACAGATCCTAGGCATTAGCAGCTCCAATAATCGAGACTCCATATCTACTGCTTCAAACTTGGCCTATAAAATACTTGCATGCTTGTTCCAACTTTTATATATGCTCAAGCTAGCAAATTATTTCTTAGCTTATAATAGAATCTTTATTTGCAAGATGCAGCAGAATAAAGATCACGACCATGTTCCAGGAAGGAAAAAGGGTGGCCTTCTCACGTTGCCCTTTATCTTTGGTATGCCTCCCATCCAACCCTATAGCTTCTGAATGATCTCTTCGCTTTTTGTGTGTGTGTTGAAGTTCAAGTTCTCTTATCCTCAAAAGTTTTAAGTTTTTTCCTCGAAGTTGCTGTCTAAGCTTATAGTTAATGGGTTTTGATGAATTTTTGTTTTGGGGGGGGGTGAAGCAAACGATTCGTGTGAGAAGCTAGCCGTGGTGGGTTTCAGTACAAATATGATTAGCTACTTGACTACACAACTTCACCTTCCATTAACCAAAGCAGCTAACACCATCACCAACTTCAATGGAACTGCAAGCTTGACTCCTTTGCTTGGCGCCTTCCTCGCCGACTCTTACGCCGGCAAGTTCTGGACTATCACTCTAGCTTCCATCTTCTACCAAATTGTAAGTAACCCTCATCTCTCCTTGCCCTGGTTCTACTACTAGATATTACTTGAATATTTAGAAAGTCCCAAATCTACTAATTAATGAAAAAAATTGAAGATTTTGATGGAAACACAAAATTAAAATAAGACGGACAATATCTGATATCTGAGATAATTATAAGAAGCAAAGATTCGAAGAGAAGTTGAACTTCCAATTATACATGTTATAGTATATACAAAATGACACTATCAAGCTGATTAGGTTGTAAGAGTTACGCATACACTTAATATTATTGTTGCAGGGGATGATAAGTCTGACATTATCAGCTGTGCTTCCAAAGCTAAGGCCACCACCATGTGAAGAAGGTAAGGAGGCATGTCAGCAAGCCGACGCAGGACAGCTGGCAGTACTGTATGGGTCACTGCTACTCGGGGCAATCGGGGCGGGTGGGATCCGGCCGTGCGCGGTGGCGTTTGGGGCGGACCAGTTCGACGAGTCGGATCCGGAGCAGGGTACGAAGACGTGGACCTACTTCAACTGGTACTATTTTGTCACGGGAACAGCGACACTCGTGGCTGTTACGGTGCTTGTTTATGTTCAAGATAACGTGGGATGGGGATGGGGCCTAGGAATCCCAACCATGGCTATGTTCATGTCTCTCGTCACCTTTGTTGTCGGGTACCCGCTTTACCGACACTTGGATCCAGATGGGAGCCCGTATACCCGATTGGCGCAAGTGGGTGTGGCGGCATTCAGGAAGAGAAATCTGCAGCAAGTGGCAGATGAGTTATTGTACCAGAATGATGAACTGGATGCCTCCATTTCTTTGGGTGGGAAGCTTCTCCATTCTCAACAGTTCAAGTAAGTCTCTCACTTCCCATCCTTGTTCAATAGGGTTAACCTAGAAAGTTTTATTCCAGTAATAATGTTATCTTAAACAATTTTTTTTGGATTTAAAATCTTTACAGAAGTGTCAAAATGTAGCAAGTTACTTTATTACTGATACCGATCATTCAAAAAATTGACGTTAACCTTTACTATTTTTAATAATAAAGGGTAACATTACTCAATTTTAGCATTTTCCTATTAAATTTGAATTCAAAATAACTTTTGGAATAAAGTTGTTTCTAAGTAAAAATTTTCCGGATAAATTTACATTTTAATCATATTTAATACGGGTTGATACAAGCAAAGAAATATATCAGTGTTAATTTTATGACATCTTAAAAAGGTTCCCCCCCCCCCACAAATATTCCCATTTAATTTTTCTTTCATCCTTTTAAGTTCTCCCCCACAAATAGATATTGCCAATATTATTATGTTAGCGCGGGAAATATTAGTCTCTATCAAGCGCTATTAATTAAAGTATAAGTTAACATCCTGACAAAATTTTAACAGTTTATTTGGGCCCAGATTGGGCCCATGTTCTCTACTTTTTCCCCAATCACATTTCTCTACTTTTTGTCCCTCTAAACATGTCCAATCATTTTTTTTGACGGGAAGAAAACTATTCCCAATCATCTTTTGATTCTTCACTTTTCATTCAGTCATTCATTTATTGTGAACACTGATTTTTACCTGTTACATTTACAAATGGCACTTCACCTCAAAAATTACCATTGCATACACATTTATTTCATATTATTTCTTCAATTATAAAAAAAAAACACTACAAAATCCGGCTGGTCAAAATATATTATGTTTACAGACAATGTTCAATATGAATAATGGAATGAACATTGTATACCGGGCACCCTTACTTCATTTAAAAAAAATCAACTATTTTTTACCAAATAATTTTAGTGCAATTAATTTTTCTTGTGCAATGTGTTGCATTTTTCACCTGGTCTTTTTCTTACCCTTCATTTTTTTTTTAAAAAGGTTAAATTTCATGAAATTTACTTAATTTGAAATCATGACTTACGTCCTTGGCAAAAAAAAAAAAAGAAATCATGACTTACGTAACCGTTGCATAACTTTTAGAATTTAAGGATTTTATCATTTATATTAAAAAGATTTTGTATAATATGGACAAAAAACAAAATATTAAAAAAACTCATTGAATTCACGGGCCTGAATGATTCGGCGCGAAACGACATATTGAAATCATTGAAGAGTCGAAAACCATCCAGCTAAGCTGTCTTGTTTATGCCTATCCGTGGAGGACACAGCTAACACGCAAATAAACCTGATCTCAGTTTGACAACGGTGGAGAAGTACTTTTATGTAAGTTAAAATAAATATGTGGAGAAAATTATCTCGTTTTACAGAAAAACACTGTTAAATATATTTTTAGAGAGTAAATAAACTTTTACAACTAAGCATATTTGCCCTTTTGATAGAGAGAAAGATTCTTTTCTTTTGCTAACCATATGTATCCCTTTTAAACAGCCAATAAACATTATTTATATAAAAAAATATCTTTCATTCTTTTTTAAAGTATGTGCATGAAATCAATCATATTTAAAGTATTGTTGAATATTAAATATGGATATAGATTGGTTTGACATCCTTAAACTCTCAACATTTTAAACCCTCGTATTGTTATGTTAAGGGAAGAAGTCCTTCATTTTATAATTTGTTGAAAATATTTTAAATGCAGATGTCTGGACAAGGCAGCGGTAGTGAGTGAAGAGGACAAGACAGATCTAAAAAAGCCGAATCTATGGAGGCTTAACACAGTTCATAGAGTGGAGGAACTCAAGTCCTTAATCAGAATGGGGCCAATATGGGCCTCAGGCATCCTCCTCATCACCGCCTATGCGCAACAAAGCACCTTCTCCCTCCAACAGGCCAAAACCATGGACAGGCACATCACCACCACCTTCCAAATCCCCGCCGGCTCCATGACCGTCTTCACCATCCTCACCATGCTCGCCACCACCGCCTTCTACGACCGCGTCTTCATTCCTGTTGCAAGCCGCATCACCGGCCTCGACCGTGGCATCACATTCCTCCACAGAATGGGCATAGGCTTTGTCATCTCCATCTTGGCCACCCTCGTCGCTGGCCTCGTCGAAGTGAAACGCAAGCGAGGAGCCGCCAAAGCCATCTCCGTGTTCTGGCTCGTGCCGCAGTATAGCCTTCATGGAATGGCTGAGGCTTTTATGTCAATCGGGCACTTGGAGTTTTTCTACGACCAAGCTCCGGAGAGCATGAGGAGTACTTCCATGGCTTTGTTTTGGACCTCCATTTCCGCTGGCAACTACATGAGTACGCTTTTGGTTTCACTGGTTCATAGGTTCAGTCATAAGCCTGATGGATCAAATTGGCTTCCTGATCATAACTTGAACAAAGGCAAGTTGGAATACTTCTACTGGCTCATTACGTTACTGCAAATTCTTAACTTTGCTTACTACTTATGTTGCGCCAAAGCCTACATTTATAAGCCAATTCAAGTCCACAGTAAAGGGAATGGAGATAGTTCTGATGAGAACCGGATTGAGCTGCCCACCAAAGTCTGATCAAAGCTTTATATAGTCAACTCAGTGACTCAGATTTTCTTCTTTTTTACGAAAAATACCTTTAAAGAAGATGTTGTACGTCCAAATCAACTGCCACAAATATCCGGTTGAGGTAGTTTCTCTTGAGGTTTTAAGGTGAACATGTATTGTAAATAAGCAGTGGAACCACTAAAAACAGGAAAATGCTATTTCTTGTATCATCATCTGTTTGTTTAATTATGAATTTCCTGGTTCAGCCATGGAGGGGAAGAAATCCAATAAAGAAGTAATTACAGGTAGGTCAATTAGTAAGGGGTGGACTCATAACCAGTCAAGTTACAAGTTTATATCCATTTATGTGAAAGCCCTGTAGATATGTGATATATGAATATCTCTATAAACATTTTTTAAATTTAAAAGCATACATAATTAGGGTGAGCTTTAAATCCAACTCATAAATTTCTTTGTGTTTCAATTTCCAAATGCAGTGAAAGAGAAGTCCAAACTTTGATTCGAAGCTATAAATCAAGAGTTTCTGAAGATTTTTCTTAACGAAAAAAATATTCGAAATTATGATATTATGATAGATCAAATAATTAATTCAAACAGGGCAAAGGTTCTGCTGTTTTTTTTTTTGGTACACACAAAGGTTCTGCTTTTGAGTCTTGACCATAATAAGGCACCCCAACAGTAAATGGATTTGAGATACCGTAGGCCTTTAATCAAAACCCACGATCTCCACTTAGGGAAATTGGGCTAATCAACGATCCAAATCAGTTCGGGTTTCCTAGTTCCAACTTCCAACCTCAGGCTCAGCGCATCCTCAGGGAAACCTTCCAACTGCCAAAATATCTCATCAACGACCGGTTCCCGCTTATGTCATTTCAACGAATTTTTATATTTTTCTTCCCCCCTTCTTCTTCAACACTCTTTGAACATCTCCACAATGTTTGCTCTTTCTTAAGAACAAAGGAGGGCAACTGATTGTGGCGCTGGATTTTGAAGATGGTCAATGGGAAAGTTAACATCAATGATGGAGTTCCGCCACCGGATTCAGCGACGATGCCTCTATCCCCCATGGCAGATGCCTTCGAGGAGCTTGCAAAGATGCTCAAGGGTCGGTTAAATGGGTCCATGGAACAAGAAATGCTTCGGTTGGACCACTTTTGCCAGGTTTGCTATCTGGTATCTTTTCTCTTTGATAGCCTCGGCCTCGCTTTCAAGTTCGCTGAGTTGGAATATATCACCAAGGTTCGTTGTCCTTTTCTGTCCTTTGAGTTTATGTGCTTCTTGAGCATTTGATTCTCTTCTCGTGCATTGATGGATGAAAACATGACGAGTTTGAAGTGAGAAATATATATACTTGCTTTTGCTGATAAAAACAAGAAAACGAAAACAGAAATTCAACTTATTCAGGACCTAGAGGTCATTATGATCATAGGTGTCAATGTTGTTGAACATAATAGTTTTACGGCGGAAGTCTTACGTGCCTCTTGCCATAGCGTATGAATCTGAGATTTTCTTGAATTCTTCTGAATGGGAATATCTAGCACAACAATGGACTGTCGAATACCGTCACCCCGTCAAAGAATTTGTGATTGAACAAATAACTTTTCTAACGTATCTGTTTTGAGTCATGGTATCCCCTTTATATAACCTCCCATCAAGACTCTTCAAAAGGATTCAACGACGAGACACAACCCTCTGAATGCAACTCTTTGATCCGTAATCCAAATAATGATGCGGGACACATCCGGTGATATATTTATATATATATATATTAAAATAATATACAATATCTAAATAAATATATACTTAATATATTAATTTCTAACATCCTCCCACTTGTCCCGCAACTTGATATTATTTGGTGAGTAGGTTCATTTAAGTAACACTACATAAACTATGGCAACAAGTCCTCATTGATCAAATATTGTCTTCCACAATCACAAGTAATGTCCTTACCTAATGGGATAATTCTTTATGAATAAACCTTAATGTTTATTCAATTCCTACCTTAATATTTATCAATCTCATCAACATATATATATATACAAATAACAAAGAAGATTGATAACAATAGATAAGAATTCATCACATCACATACCTTCTTTAGTCATATAATGGCTTGAGCCCCATATCAGGTACATGTACAATAAAGTCTTTCGGTTTCATACCTTTAGTCAAAGGATCAGCTAGCATTTTCTTTGTATTGATGTATTCAACTGAAACTTGGCCATTTCTAACTCTATCTTTTAAAGATAGAAACTTTAATTCAACAAACCTACTTCAAGCTCCGCTCTTTCTGTTGTTGGCAATGGCCACTACAGCTTTGTTATCACAAAACATTCTAATTGGCCTAGAGATCGAATCCACAATCTTAAGCCATGCAATGAAATTTCTTATCCAGATTCTTTGTGTACTTGCTTCAAAAGTCGCTAAATACTCAGCATCATGAGTACTAACAGTCACAACTATTTGTTTAACACTTCTCCATAATTAGGGTTGGGAATACGGGCCAGCCCGCGGGTTGCGGGCTGGCCTGCACGGGTTGGCGGGCTGGGCGGGCCAGCCCGCCATCCCTCTTCCCTGGTGGCGGGCTGGGGCCGCTAACCCGCCAAAATATTTTTTTATTTTATTTTGTTTATAAAAATAATTTTTTCCTATTTTTTTACCCAAACTTTTTTATAAGATTGCATATTTTTATGATTCTCTTTTCAATCTTATCAATAAGTGTTCACTAATTTCCTAAAAATGGAATTTAATATTATTTTTTCCTTTGTAAAAAATATTGGAATTGAAAAAAAAGCAAAAAAAACATATAAAATAATTTTTTTAAGAAAAATAAAAAAAGCGGGCTAGGCGGGCTGGCCCGCCAACCCGTGGGTTCACCTTGGCGGGTTGACTTTTGCCAACCCTATCCATGATATTGCTCCTTCTGCTAAGAGGAAGACATAATCAGTAGTAAATATCCTTGTATCTTCACATCCTCCTAGATTAGAATTTGAATATCCAATCACTTCAAGATTGTCTGTTCTTCTATATGTGAGCTTGCAATGTTTTGTACCCTAAAGGTATCTAAAAACTTTCTTTGCAGCTAACCAATGTTTCATTTTAGGATTACTTTGGTATCTCCTTAACATACCCACAGCAAATGCTATATCAAATCTTGTGCAAACCTGTGCATATATTAATCTTCCTACTACTGAGGCTTAAGGGATTCTTTCCATCTCCTTTCTTTGTAAATCATTCTGGGGACACTGATCCAAACTGAATACATCTCCCTTTTCAATGGGAATGATGTTGGAATTACAGCTTTCCATCTGGAATCTTTCCAGAATTGTCTTGATATATGTTTCTTGAGATAAACTTAAAAGACCTTCATGTCTATCTCTTTGAATCTTAATGTCAATGACATAAGATGCCTCACCCATATCATTCATGTCAAAATTTCTGGATAAAAACTGTTTTACCTCTCGTAAGAGTCCTAAATAATTGGTTGCAAGTACTATGTCATCCACATAAAGTATCAAAAATATGATCTTACTCCCATTATTCTTGTGGTATATACATTCATCCATAACGTTCTCAATGAAGCCAAAAGATGTAATAACTTCATGGAACTTCAAATACCATTGTCGGGAGGCTTGTTTAAGACCATAAATTGACCTCTTTAACTTGCATACCAAATTTTCATTTCCTTTTGTAGCAAACCCCTCAGGTTGCTTCATGTAGACCTCTTCCTCAAGTTCTCCATTAAGGAATGCAGTCTTAACATCCATCTGATGCAACTCTAGATCAAAATGGGCAACTAATGCCATGATTATGCGGAGAGAATCATTTGTAGATACAGGAGAATAAGTTTCTTTGTAATCTACTCCCTCCACTTGAGTAAAACCTTTTGCAACCAACCTTGCCTTGTATCTATCAATGTTACCTTGTGAGTCCCTTTTGGTTTTAAAAACCCATTTACAGCCAACGGCCTTGGCCCCACTTGGTAACTTTACAAGTTCCCAAACTTGGTTGTTTGCCATAGATTTCATCTCTTCCAACATAGCATCATACCATAACTTAGAGTTAGCACTTTCCATAGCCTGAGTAAAATTTAATGGGTCATCCTCTATAACTACATCACAATCATATTCAGTAAGATACACTATATATTCACTAGGAAATGCTGATTTTCTTTCTCTTGTTGACCTTCTTAATCCAACTTCCTGAACTGGTTCAGGCTGTTCATGCGGAACATTCCTTATCACATTCTGTGGTTGTGTGATAGGTTGATCACTCCGAATATGTTCCTCATGTTCAGTATTGTCAACTTGAGTGCTTGGAATAACATCATGTTCTACAACAACTCTTATTTGAGAGATGTTTTCATTAATTGATGCTTCCTTACCATGATTGTTAGTGGTATCTTCTATGTGATTTTCTAGTGAATTATCACTCCCACTAATCAAATCATCTTCAAGAAATCTTGCATTCCTAGATTCTATAAACCTCTTTGAAGGTGGGGGACAATAAAACTTATAGCCTTTAGACTTTTCAGCATATCCAACACAATAAGCTCTTATAGTCTTCGGATCCAATTTCTTTTCTTGTGGACTATACACTCTCACTTCTGCAGGACACCCCCATACTCTAAAATGACCTAAACTAGGTTTCCATCCTTTCCAGATTTCAAACGGTGTTTTTGGTACCGCTTTTGTTGGAACCCTATTGAGTATGTATACGGCTGTCAAGAGTGCTTCCTTCCACAAGGAAACTGGTAGTTTGGAGCTACTCAACATGCTCCTAACCATATCTAGTAAGGTCCTATTTCTTCTTTCAG
>JANTPZ010127012.1:0-27789 GCA_025593235.1 Vachellia pachyceras | reverse complement strand
TGTTGCCACTTTCATTGGTATTGTTGGACTCTCTGTTGCTGTTATCGTTTTGATTGTGCTGTTAGCCAGGTAACTTTTTAATCACTAATGCTTTCCATATGTTCCTTGCATGAAATAGATTTTGTTCCATGTCTCTGAAATGTTGATATTTTAAGCAGATATTTCTCTGGGCATACTAGAGATGCACAAGGACATGTTGAGTTTAAGGCAGGCAAGACAAAAGTTGGTGATGCAATTAATCGGGCAATTAAAATAGTTACAGTTGCGGTATGTGTATTGATAAATACTGGGTCATCCATTCCACATGCACATTGGCACATTGCTTGTGTTTATACTTCTATCTTTATCTGAAAACATTCAAGGGCTTTCAAGTCAGCAATTATTTGGTGATTGTGACTCATTGAACCTTCAGGTGACCATTGTTGTAGTTGCTGTGCCTGAAGGGCTTCCTCTTGCAGTTACCTTAACGTAAGTATGCTAATGTTCATAAAAGTAAGACTTTATTTCTGGAATTCTAATTTTTATTTATCTCTTCATTCTCTATTACCATATATTGGTGGATGTTCAAACTTGGTGCTTGCTCCTTACGGATTAATTGCCATCGCTCTTGTGGTTTAATAATTAATACTATTGTAATTATCATCTTTTCTTCTTTAAGTGCATCTAAGTTGGCTAAAAGATGTCAGTGACCTCGACAGTGTAATGATTTAGAATCTCAGAGGTTCAGAAAATAAGGCATATGTGCCATTTATATAATTTAAGAAAATGTCATACTTACCCTTTTATTAAGCATTATATGTATCAATATCAGGTTTAATATGCCCTTCCGGTCCATAACATTGTTTGTCTCTGTTATTTATTTAAATCTAAATTTTTGTCTACTTATACCTTTTTCTTATTTAACTGTTTTAGACTTGCCTACTCGATGAGGAAAATGATGGCGGACAAAGCTTTGGTAAGACTCTTGATTTTTGTGTTTCAATTTCATTGTCATGTTTATTTGCTAAATATACTTGAGTATAACAAATAAAACTGCAGGTGAGGAGGCTTTCAGCCTGCGAGACAATGGGCTCTGCCACAACTATCTGCAGTGATAAGACTGGTACATTGACCATGAATCAGGTTTGTTACGGGATATGCAGCTTTCGGAGTCTTGGAACTTCCAATTTAACTTTTATTAAGCTTTGTTACATCAACTTAGTGAGATAAGACTTATTGTTGTTGTATGTTACCTCAACTTCTTTGTACTGTACTTGTTGCAAGTGTTTCATCTTGTACCGTATCAGTTCTAGATAGCTCTTTCAGAGTAAAAATCCTCTTAAATTTTCAGAAGAATTACCGGTTCAGAATCTCATCTATCCTGTTAATCTGATAGCTCATGACACATAAATATGGAAGGGCAGAAGTTTTGAGCTTTTTTCAGTAGCCCTTGAACTGGATAAAAATTTTGAGGAAGTAATCGCTTTTGGCCTAGGTTTGTTGTATAGTAGAGTGTGTAGAATTCTTCCAAATTTCATGAATTCTTTGATTGACAGATGACTGTGGTTGAGGCTTACAGTGGTGGGAAGAAGATTAGTCCACCTCACAACAAGTCAGAGCTCTCTTCGAATCTCTGTGCCTTGATCATTGAAGGCGTTGCACAGAACACCAATGGTAGTGTCTTTACGGATGGGGTACGCCAGAACCAATGTCCCTTCTCTTTATTCATGTTTCATGCTAAATGCGTATGCTGAAATAGATTGCAACTGCATGGACATTTTATATTATCTTTTATAGGGTGATGTTGAGGTTTCCGGATCACCAACCGAAAAGGCAATTCTACATTGGGGAATTAAGGTTTGTTTCAGACATAATTTGTCTTCTTTTTAAGCAGATTTTTTTAAAGAAAATTAATTTCTGACTGTTTAAGTAACTCAGATGGGGATGAATTTTGAGGCTGTCAGATCAGAATCATCAATTATTCATGTTTTTCCATTTAATTCAGAGAAAAAACGTGGGGGAGTTGCAGTAAAGACGGTACGATTTTACAGTGTGATACTTTAAGCTTACTGTATTTTTGCTTGCATGTTGTGTTTGCCATATCATCAAGGCTAATGCACTGCGATATTTACTTGTACGATTTTAGTGTCCGATAATTTAGGGTTTACTTTTTTTTTTGTCTTAAACTATGATGATTGAAAATAATGAATGAGTCTGTTATCATATTTTTATGAGTTATTGGTTTATTTTATGTTACGAATAATAAAGAGATATTGTTTATAAATATCTCCGTTAGTATTTTTATTATTAAGCATTATTAGAATTTAGTATATTTAAGTTAGACTATCTTATTATATCTTGAATTCAAATATTCAAATATTTAAATAAAGATATTAGAATTATTTTATATTAATTATTGTAATCGCTTCTTATAAATAGGCTAACCTTCCTATTTATAAGTTTCGTTCTTTGTAAGAGATTTCCTGAAGTATTTGACTAGTGAGGATGAGTGAAGCAAGACCCTTTCTTTTTTTTATTAGAGTTGACTTCATTTGTTATATGAGTATAAGATCCTTACTTATATTTTAATGGAGATTTTTCTCCCATCCTTTATTTATTTGTGAGGTTAGATTCTGATTTCATACTTTAGTGAGAACCTATCACTCTTTTCTTGTTTTCTATCAATTTAAATCCTAACATTTGATATTAAAGTAATTCGTTCCAAAAATGACATGGGTTTTAAAGGCTGCAAATTACTTTCAAGATTATCCTATGGAATGTGTCGTACATATGTTGTTGGATATCATGCCTCCAATCAGCCTTTTGAGCAAAGCTTTGTTTTTGCCGTCTCTTCAACGGAATTCGACATTTAGACTTTTGAGGCGTCCAAAAGCACAATTTCCTATACTTCTCCTTAAGGACAAGGCGAATTCTAAGGGGAGTAATAATATAGTATCAAATATTATGGGATCATGGATGAAGATAATGGATATTTTGTTACCATATTTTTAGGAGTTATTAGTTTATTTTATGTTTTGAATAATAAAGAGATCTTATTTATAAATATCTCAGTTAGTATTTTTATTATTAAGTATTATTAGGATCTAATATATTTAAGTTAGGGTATCTTAATATATCTTGAATTCAAATATTTGAATAAAGATATTAGGATTATTTTATATTAATTATTATAATATCTTTTTATAAATAGACTAGGCTTCCTAAAGCTAGTCATGGACAAATAATATATTAGTTTGTTATTTGTACTTCTGGTAGATTCTCCTAAAGTATTTGGTTAGTGAGAATGAATGGAGCGAGACTCTTTCTCTCTTTTTTTATTAGAGCTGGCTTCATTAGTTATTTAAGTTTAAGATCCTTGTTTATATTCTAATGGAAATTTCTCTTCCATCCTTCATTAATCAATGAAGTTAGATTCTGACTTCATACTTTAACGAGAACCTATCACCCTTTTTTACTTTATGCCAATTTAGATCCTAACAATGAGCTTGTAGTTAATGTACGTACCTAAAGCGTTAAAAACTTGTGAGACAAGAAGGAAGAGAAAGGATAACAGGAGGGCCAAAGATCGTATTCTGCGGATGAGGGGGCTAGAGAGGAAGGAGAGAGAAGACATAACTAACCCGTCACAGGAGGGATATCCAAGTGATTGCATAACAGAAGAAATTGCAGTCAGCCAACTCTAAATGTCAAAGGCTACTAGCTTTGCCTTGTCATACATTGCATATAGTGGATGTTAGAGCCAGGTAAAAATGTTGCATCCGTGCATGGAACGTGGCCCTCCAAAGCAATGTGCTATCACTATGCACTATAGCCGTTTCTATACAACAACAAAGCCTTGTCCCACTAGGACTATAACTAGTACAGGCCAACCGAGTGTGGAAGAAGAGAGAGATGGAAGAGAGAAAGGGAAATTCAGTTCATTATTCAACACCCCATTACAATTCAGGTCTCGCCCCGAGCTCGTGGCATGCTAATGGCTTAACAGAAGCAACTAAGGCACGTGACTTCCTAACTGACTGGAATGCCACGTAATACATCCTAACAGATCTAACAACAAGAACAACTGATACACACGACTCCAAAACAGAAGAACACCCTAATAGACACGAATCCCAAAATGACACACAACAATAATCATTGCTATATCTCACTATACTTGACTGAGAATCACAAGTCTTGGAAACCTAATATCAAGAGCCTTTGCTTGTGCTCTGGACTAATTGGTTTGTCATAACAATAATCTATTATCTACCTAAGTGTTTTGTGTCTTCCTTTTTATTCCAGGGCTTTCTAACTTTCAGGTTGTTCATTTCCACAGCTTGACTCTCAAGTTCATATACATTGGAAAGGTGCTGCTGAGATAGTCCTTGCCTGTTGTGCATGGTATATTGATGCAAATGGCCAGTTAGTGAAGATGGATGAAGAGAAGGTTTGACAAAATAGTTATATTCTAAGATCAACGGTGAAGGGATCTTTTTCATTGTTATTTTGTTTATATTTGGAAGTCAGCTAGTGGCCAAAAACAAAATGGAAGTCAGCTCAGATGATACTCTTATCTTAGAAGAATATTCCCCGAAGAATTCCCCCATTTTTACCATCTTTTGTCATTTTAGTGCATTCTGCCAGTATATAATTGCTTTTTGTTCATGGAAATTTGAAAATGTTGATATATGTGCACCTGAAAACATAAAACAAAAGTAAATTCAAGTGATACATGGGTTGTTAGGATGAGTTTTGATGATATCCTGTTCAACAAATATGAAATTTTGATTAACACAGTTTCTCGCTTGCAGATGACAAGTTTTCAAAAAGCTATTGAAGATATGGCTGCTGATAGTTTACGCTGTGTTGCCATGGCATATAGATCATATGAAATAACAAATGTTCCAACTAGTGAAGAAGAACTTGCTCACTGGTCACTACCAGAGGATAATCTCATTTTACTTGCTATTGTTGGTCTGAAGGTGCGTATTTTCTCCAGATGTAATCCCCCCACTGTCATCATCTTATTATCAGTGGCTACTAGGTCCTGATTGTCTATCTTATATAAGCCCTTCTGTTGCATGATGGATATGAAAGTGCTGCAAACATGGTGTATGAGTACTGTATCAATTCATAAAATGGTCCAGAGTTGAGCTCTGATTACAGAATGATGTGAAACTGATGAAAAATGGCACAATCCCTGGTTTTTGAGAGACCATGACCTTTCTCTGCGTAATGCAGAAGCCCATATTGATTCTCACTTGCTGACCTACAACAGCCATCAGTTGTTATAATTATGTTATGTCTTAAGATCTCCCCAGTAGGGCAAATCTCCAGAATGAAGACCTTTCTTACAGATGAAATTCTTTTAATACTTTTTACTCGATGCTTGGACATTGATTTATGTATAATTGGGTAGAACATCACCTACCTTTTTTCATTAGGCATACCCCTATTTTATAAGGCCTCTTAAATATCCCTATTTTTCAATGGCTTTTTATTAAAGTTTGCAAAATCGCGAGTGTACAAGTTCATTGGCCTCTTATGAGTCTGCTTAAACTTTGAGTTTGCTCAAACTCCTGAATTTGATAATCACACTTATTACCATGTATATTTTTATGATTTCTTCTCTGTCAATGCAGGATCCCTGTCGACCTGGTGTCAAAGAAGCTGTGCTACTTTGCCAGAAAGCAGGAGTTAAGGTGAACAATTTATGCTCTACTGTGTCCATTTCAAGTTTAGATATGCTTGGGTCATTTAGCTTGTACAAATATAATCCTGTTGGAAAAATTTCATTATATTATTCAAATTCAATTTTATAGTATTTGAGTTGAGATATTGTACTAGCTCAAATGTTATTATTCCCATTTTAGAAATCGTGAGACATGAAGTAAGTTTGTATTCCCACTATTCTATGTTCTCAATGCTAAAAAGGTTGGTTGACTATTGGATTTTCTCAAGTTCACAGGGAGGAAGAAAATTTGTTTGTAGATGATCAGGTTTTAGTTTGGATTGCTGTAGTTAGATTTGTCGTGCTTTTTTCTGACACCTGTTTCATGTCACGGAACTGGTGAGAATTTACTATCTATTCTGATTCTTTTTTGGTTGTAGTAGAACTACTCAGTTACAAATATCAATTTCTTCTACTATTAACTTCATCTGCTTTTCAATATCATTGGATTAAGAAATGCATCTTGCTTGTGTATACGGTGTTCTGTGTTCATATAGTAATAGTAATCTGATGAGCACTTATTCTCTGACCTCAGGTACGAATGGTGACTGGTGACAATATAAAAACTGCTAAATCAATCGCTGTAGAGTGTGGAATACTTCGATCATTGGAAGAAGCTGTGGAGGCAATCATCTTTGAAGGAAGAGTGACAAACATTGAAGGAAAAGAGCCAAACATCATTGAAGGAAAATCATTTCGTGCATTGTCAGATGAACAGAGAGAAGAAATTGCCCAAAGTTTATTGGTACTTGACTACTTTGACAAGCCCTTTGTTTGCGTTCTTAATGTGATGTAGCTCCCTTGAAAATTTGGATGAGTATCAGTTCCGCGTGCATATAGGTTATGGGACGGTCTTCTCCTAATGACAAGCTTCTGCTTGTGAAAACATTGAGGAACCAGGGGGATGTCGTGGCTGTCACCGGAGACGGAACTAATGATGCTCCTGCCCTACATGAGGTTTGCAAAGAACTTTATGTTCTTTTAAGCTTGCATTTCTTTTGTTATTGCCTGAAGTTGGCTGCATGGAAATAATAAGTTAATAACAAATATTTATAATTGCTTGGCCTATTTTATATTTTTCTTGGTTCAAAGTAATTGTGGAATGACTAGTGCTCATATGGATTCTAATTGCTTCTAAGCTTTATGATTTTTAATTTGAATTTTATTTTCTCTGACCATTGTGGGATTGTTTTCCCCCCTCTGATTACTCAAACTAGTTTATATTTTCATGATTGTCATTTGAAATTTTGTACCTTTTGGAGTTCAGGCTGATGTAGGTCTTGCAATGGGTATTCAAGGGACAGAAGTTGCTAAAGAGAGTTCAGATATCGTTATTTTGGACGACAATTTTGCTTCGGTTGTGAAGGTTAGCCCTCTATCCTTATTTAGATGTTAGGTTTGCCTTTTTAAAAATTAATTGTGCTCATTAACATCCACCTCTTGAAGAAGAGTGCATCTTAAGATGCAGCAAATACTATTTCATTTACTTAGAATTCTGTGAGGTTCATTGACAAGCTGTGAGCAGAATTTTTTTTAAAGTAAATTCTTAATCAATATTTAAAATTACATCATAATTATTTTATTTAGTTGGCTTTTGTGAATTAAATTAAATGCAGGTTGTGAGATGGGGGCGGTCTGTATATGCTAATATTCAGAAATTTATCCAGTTCCAACTTACTGTCAATGTTGCAGCTATGGTTATTAATGTTATTTCTGCAGTTTCCTCTGGCGATGTCCCACTAAATGCTGTACAGGTACCCACTGTTTCGACTTCCCATTACTCTCTCTGCCTCTCTCACTAGCGCTAATTTCTTTTGGCAGACATTTTTATTTTCTTTATTTCTATCTGACTTTTACAGCTTCTTTGGGTAAATCTTATCATGGATACACTTGGAGCACTAGCCTTGGCAACTGAACCACCTACAGATCATTTGATGGATCGGACTCCAGTTGGTAGAAGGTGATATTTTTCTTCTTCCATTTTTTAATGGTTTGGGTCATTACTTGATATTTGGGATGTTTCCATGTGTCTGATATGTTACTCCTTTGGTGCCCGTTGCTTGCGAACACAGGTAGGAATGGTGCAGATCGATACAATAGTGCTAGGAAGGTCATTTTTTTTTATCATTGGTTATTTGAACTCAGGAATGCAATTGAAAAATGAATAATGTATGATTCCAAGGATTACATCTCCTTCAAGGAATAAAAACATAGCAGGATAGAATCCGACAATCCGTAGTTATTAATAGCACATGTGCAGCACGAAATGCTCGAAAACGACGTAGGACTTGACATTTAGAGTTGATCTCCGTGAAAATGTAATTTACAATCTAAAATTTTCAAAATGCGATTGATAATGTCTAATAAATAAATATGGAAAACCAAGTTGCATTAAGAAATTCTCATAACAGCTGATTAGTCCCAAGACACTCAATTCCTTGAAAAAAATTAATATCTTAATTTTATTAAAGACTTCAAATAACTGCTAACACAGCAATGAATATCACTATATGAGTTGAGTGACCTAATGCTGCTTTTAACTTCCTCCTGACTTGTAGTGTTTACCATACTTGGGAAACAAAACTTGTTGCTTTTGTTATTTCTCCTTCTAGTTCTAATTCTAAGGCTTTTCTTGTTTCCTTATCCGCAATGGAGGGTATCATCTCATTTTGATGTAAATTTTATTCTTCGTTTTGAACTGGCTTTACCTTGTTTAAATGATACGTTTCCCTTTGGAATGAAGCATTCATATACCTTATGATAACTTGTATGATTCTATGACAATGAATCAGTTTGCTTTACTGGCAGCTATGATTGTATACATGCATGCATGTGCCACTACACCCAGGGTTCCTTGGGTAAAGGCTAAATTTCTATATGAATGATTGAATATATGTAAAGTATTTGTGAATGAAGCTGTTAAATTCTTAGATTCTTACAAAACAACCAATGCAACGTCTTTATGCCTGGATGATTTCTTTGAGATGAGTATGACTAACTCTAGTATTCTTTTCAGTGAACCTCTTATAACACGCTACATGTGGAGGAATCTGCTTATACAGGTAAATCTGTTTATCCTTTATGCTGACACATTTTTTTACTAGTTTTCATGGAAATATTTGGAGGTTTGCTAAATAACTGAACCTAGTGCGGATTTTGAACTGTGGGGCATGGCTTCAGCATTCCTGGAACGAATTCTATATTATTTAATTTGTCCCTGATTGGATAATCAATTTACTGGTCGGAACTTTTTCAGGCAACTTATCAAGTGTCTGTTCTGCTTGTACTGACTTTCCGAGGTACCACTTTATTGCATCTGAAGCATCACGCTGAAGCTACCAAAGTGAAGAACACTTTAATATTCAATGCATTTGTTCTCTGTCAAGTAAGTCCTTAATTCCACTAAAATTTGTTGAGGAAACAATTGCTTTACGTGTAGCTTATACTAAGAAATAGGGTTAAGATATATCCATTGGTATAGAATCTGGAAGGTTTTTCTGTCGTAGTAGTTCCAATTTTTCTCAGCTTTAATTTGTTTTACATGTAAGTTTCATCTGTTCCTTCCTTTGTTTAATTTGGGATTAAGTGGTGAATGTCTTTATTCAGGACAGCATGCATTATTCAATTTTACATTGGGAGTCATTTCAATGGACTTGTGAGAGGTTGATGTCTATACACTATGTCACTTAATTGGGCTTTGTAGGCTTGAAACTTTGTTAGGATGATTCACCTAGTTGGATGTTTTAAAATTGACGAAGCATAACTTCAATTTTGAAGTTTCTCAGGACACTAATGCGATGCTTGTTCTGCTAGTATAAACTAGTGGACTTTGGGCTGCCAGTTCCACTGCTTAGGCTAGCCTCTCCATGCTTGTATGGCTTAGCCAACTTTTATTCTTCCTGGTCAACATCTATTTAGTTGGATTCCTCTTTCATCCTTTTTATAGCTAGTCCTTTTGACGTCAAAGAAATTTTGAGATCTGTCCTACATCATTTTGCATCTACTGCTCACATGTGGAGCTATCATATAATTGAATTTTTTTTTGGCTAGTTCTCATATAAATAAATAATGATATGGAAAATACGTTCTTCAAAGTGCAGGTCTTTAATGAATTTAACGCTCGAAAGCCAGAGGAAAAGAACATATTCAGGGGAATCACAAAAAACTACCTTTTCATGGCGATAGTAGCGTTAACTGTCGTGCTTCAGGTCAGACTTGTTTGATGCACCCTCTGTTGGTCTTTGCTATATTTTTGGAATACTCAATAAGCCGATGATCGACTTGCTTACGTTTTTTTTTTTTTTTGAATAGATTGTCATCATTGAATTCCTGGGGAAGTTCACTTCAACAGTGAGGCTTAATTGGAAGCAGTGGCTCTTCTGCGTTATCATTGGAATTATCAGGTTAGTTTATAGCCATGAATACATCCATTTTTCAAGTGTATCTTTGTCCTAGGTGTATTAAATAAATTTCATTTGGTGAGTTACCATCAGACATTTTGCAGTGAAAGCTTGGACAGGTCATGATTGGTTAATTTCTTAATTAAATTGTTGTAAGCATGTAATTAAGAGAGGTTAAATGGCATTTGTTGTGTAATATGAAGTCCGGAGCATGCCTCGTGTATACACGAGTGCTAATAGGAATTCCTCTGCTTCTTCAGCTGGCCTCTGGCCCTTATTGGGAAATTCATACCCGTGCCAGGGAGCAACTTTCACAAGCGGTTTTATGAGAAGTTCTCCAGTAGTGCAATACCTTAGTAAGGAGGAACCTGAATTCTCAATGCGAGCAAGTCTTGATCTTCCGGCTTCTTTAATTACCTTCTCACTTGTGTTGAAGTCTCAGGGCGTGGCAGAAGTACTTCAATGATGGAAACAGCATACCGGTAGCATAATTGTTTTCCTTTCCCTTTTTTCTTTTAACAGGTGTGGAATTATTCTAGCTTGCTCTTTTCCCTTCAATTCTAGGATGGTTTATGCCTAGGTTCTAACAAGTGTATACGGACGGAATTTTACATAGTCTTGGTATTTTTTTGCACTGTATTATGTGCCTTTTTTTGGGTGGGGTGATGATTGTATTTTGAGATTGAGGAAGTATACTGCAAAAGTAAATATAACATATTATTCAATTTATTTATGCTCTTGTATGCATTATATTGGATTTCCTTTCTTTCATACATTCATGCATTCTGCGAAAAACATTACAATTGAATGTAACTGGACATATGATGTTCGCATTTCATTATTATTATTATTATTATACTCATCTATGATTTTTTCCTTTATCTTTCTCCAAATACAAAAGATCCTGATTGTACATTCGTCTCTACTTATAATTCAATTAACCACCCAAATATATATAAGATCCAACTTGGCCGACGTAAATTCTGATCCTGGCCACAAATGAACTGTGCTTTTGATGACAGACAAACATAACACAGAAGAGAAGCACAGTTTAAGTTGGAATCTTCGTAACTACAACAGTATGATCCCAGTTTCACGACAACTATACATCTACTCTCGCGACAAATTATCAGCACAATCCATTCAAAAACCACGACCATTTACTGCCATAAGCCAGATAATAACAACATTAACATGCTGCGACAACTTCTTGATATTCAAGCACATCCATATTTCACTCCTACAACACAAACTTACTTAAAATAAGTTAATCTAAACATAAATTAATGTGAGGTTTTCGTGAAGCAGACAGTGAAAAAGGTGCATGGCCTGCTCAACGGTTGGAGCATATGTGCCAACTGAATATGCAGGAGACTCAAGGCCCTTCTGTATACTTTCACACAACAATATCTTCGATCTGCATATAAACAACAACAACAACAAAACATGGCCCAATGGCTTACGACAATCACAACTTGGAAACATATTGTCAACACAATTACCATATGTATTACCTGCACTTTCTCACTATCCTGTAAGCTTTTGCCTATGAAATCTGTGTCATCCTGATAAGGTAGAGAGGTAAAGGAAGTAAGAGTGTACTTATTTTCGATTTCCCTGCAATTCATAGACTAACGTGTCTAGAGGAATTATGGAACCAATAAAATAGGAAATTCTTTATAATTCTGCTTAAATTTCTAAGAGAAAATATATTAAAGCATATCTTAGCTTAGCTTAACGTTCACAACCTCATTGTAGAAGTCCTAGAATTTTCTCATGGTCATTTACATATTCCAAAATCTCTGAGGTCTATGCTTAATTTGAGCTACAATCTTTGCATCTTATTTTTATGGACGTTATCAACATTTCATAGATTCATCACAACAAATAACCCTGCCACAAAAGCTCCATCACCTAATGCCTATGTTTCTCGAAATTTCTATCCTCCATGTGCACTAAGTACGAGATCATCAATATCCTCCATGGTACTAGAATAACACATGTTACCTTTAGGGTGTGTTCAAGATAGTAATCAAAAACTACTTGGCATTTCTTATGTCCTAGCGGAAGTACAAGATTGGTGTTCATCCAGGGTCCATATCTGCAATTTGGAAAACATCGAAAATTGAGAAAGTCTACTATTTTACATGTCAATTACTCAAAACGACCAAGTGAGTACCTATTTATCATGAAGCTAGGATAAACAAAAGCATATATAGCATATTTTTCCAAGTCGGTCATAGCTCTCGTTCCTTTTCACTGAGCTGCTTTCACAACTTTGAATGCTTACCCTTTCAAAAATCTAATTAATTAAATACAGACCCAAAAAACTCTCGGTTACAACGAACAATGAAAGCCCAATATCAGGAGCATTTTATTCTATGAATGTTCTTTTTTTCGCATTAATTAATGTATCAAAATGTTTTTTCTTGGGGGGAAGTGATAGGATGCCGAGTGATAGATCTGGAACTTATCAGGAAGGGGGCAAGAATCTTCCTTTCGGGAGTCAGGAACTGTACAGTTTTGATTATTATAGTTGGGGCACTATAATTGAACTAGGTAGAAGAAAAAAACCGGAGGAAGGTAATGAGGAAAATAAATATATCAGACAACGCATTGTGTCTTTTTATTTTTCCTTTTTTGGCCAGAAGATAATCCATCGTGTCAAGAAACATCATTAATCTACAATCACTCCCTTTCAACTCTTCCTATTGTAACTCTTACCAAACATGCCTGACATTCACATGCTACACTGATCGGTAAAAATGAAGAGCTTTCCAAATGAGAGTAAAGAATAATACATTGATGGAATAGGAATCAAGCTTTAGACCAGAAGCAATGCCTTTATGCGCATATAGTACATGATAGCCACCATCTAAGTTATCACAAAATAACTGCAAATAAAATACCCAAAATTACCGGTGTCCTAGCATCTCCATTGCACCATATCATACATATTAAAATAAGATTAACCTAAACCTTCTAAAGAACAAATTCCATGGTTTTTCACTTGTAGAGTAAATCTGCTCACGATATAAACAAGCTTACTAGAAGAGTGATGGTGATAGTCTCTGAAATGATTCTTTATCACGTCACAACACTCCCAATGAAGACCCAAATTTCAAGGCAAAACAAGAGGTCCATACCTTCCAATTGCATGCAATGGTATATTCACGTCAGCAGAGATAATTGAGTGAAGAATCAATTCCATTGGTACTCAATATATCTGCTCTGCTACAAGCCGCTCCCTTCCCACACAATGGCTATCAACTTTCGTTTGAGGAAAGCCCTCCTTGTTCAGATTGAGAAGTACAAATGAGCCCCAAATAGCTACTTCAATTGGTATAAGCCCAAAGTCCTATCCTCCATTGTTACAAAAATAAGCCAAACTCTCCCTCTATCAGCATTTTGTTTTACAAGAAACCAATCATTGAACAGAACTTCATACATTTTCATTGAAATCCTGCACTCCTGCTATTCTTGTTGCTATAAGAAGAGCTCCATTAAATCCATATGTCCACCCCTGCAGAGATCATATTCTTTTCCTATTTTAGATTGCAGATAATAATGCAAAAATTAGGAACCTGTCATGAGGAAGAAACAACCACTAATAAAAACTAACACCAATAGGAATAAGCTTAAAACATTTTTACTTTTGACCTGAATTGGTTCTCAGAAACTCAGGAAAAGAAAGTTTCTCCAAAGATCCTTTCCCCCTTCCAAAAACCAAATGGAGCTAACAGTAGCACTATTTTACTAACAATCTATGAAAGTACCAAAAAAAAAAAGAATCGGAACAGCTCCACCTTTATTAAAGGTGAAAATAGATGGAGGGGAGGTTTTAAATTTAAAACCTGCCAGTGAAAAAGTCATGTGGATCCTTTATCTGCTCTCTGCACCCTGATTAAAAAAGAAGCAGTGGAAGCAGACAATTCTTGGTTGAAACAACATTCCAAAAAAATAACTCATGGAGACACAATCCATATCATGGTAGGCTTTCATGCTTCCAAACGTGAAATTAAAAAAAACAAACGAACGAACGAACAAATCAAATTTTAGCAAATGAAGCTTAAAGCACACTTAAAAGTGCAAAAAATGCACTTTTGATGCCATCTTTTATGGGATTTAATTGAAGCCAGTTTCCTGGACTTCAAAAGACTGTCGTGACCAATCTAAATTGCCTAAAAACAAAGAATCAATACGACGATATCTGCTCAATCATATTTCATGCACATGCCTTCAATTTTCCCAGAATACCAAACTATTAACTACCCTTTAAATCATTCACACTGGAAAAGATCAGAGGAAGCTAGAGCAGAGTGGATTAAGGCTAAAATATGATGAACCAGTAGTCTCCCTGAAGCAAAATTCTTGTAGATTAATAATTCTTGCAAATTATAACTCTACAATTTCATATTTCCAATTTGTCTTTGTCGATTTTTAGAGAAGACTATCACTCCCGCCAACAAAACAGCCACAAAAACGATATTGATGCAGAAGAAGTAACCACTGACCTACTGCTTGCCAGCCACTATAGAAGACACGATCGAGCTCAAGTTCGAAGAAAGGTGGATCGGTGTACCATGAGGAAGGAGGGGTTAGAGCTTTTTCCAGGGGAATCCTGGGGTCGAACTGGTGCACAAGTCTTTGAGCATGAAGTGCCACCTCGGAGGAAGAAACGAGAGTCGGATTTCGAAGAGACCAAAAGCGGATGATTCGATCGGAACACCGATTTTTATTCGGAACATTGAGAATCGAAATTTGGCGAGGAACAAAAGGAATTGAAGGGCATCGTCACGGATTCCGTGGCAATTTATATGGGAGGAAAAGTGTCTCGGTAAGTGTATCCGTTGTGTAAACGGGTAAAACAAACGGAACCATCGAAGTGGGATGGGAAGGCGGGAGTTTCAAAGAAGTGTGCACAGTGCTCAGCTATTGCGCGCGACGTAACATGCGGCACCATAGGCATAACCCGATATGTAGTGAGGCTGTGCGAGAGATAAATACATGTTTCGTGAAACGTAAAAATATTTTTTAAAAAAAAATAAATAAGCACTAAACAAATCCTATCATCCTATTTATACAAAAATCAAGAATGTTTTCATCTCTTTTTAAATCATTTTGCTAAATTTTTTACATAAATATATAATTTTACCTTTAATTTACTATTATATTCATTTTACTCTCATTAAATATAATATATATTAAAGGGAAAATGATAAAAAAAGATTTTGAAAATGCAAAAATCTTGAGTCAAGTATTTATTATAAAATAAGTTAGAAATGCTTATCAATAATTATTAATACACTATCAAAATAGTAAAAAAATATTTGAAATTTTGCAATTTTCAAAATGTTTAATTGTCATTCTCCCTATATTAAATAGAAGTAGATTTAAAAAATTGTTAAATTTCATGTTAGAGCTAGTGAGATTAAAGTTTTTCGTAATAAAATATGCTAAAAACCACTTGTAAATAAAATGAAAGGAATATCATGAAATGTAATTATTGTAAGAACTCTTCGTAATAATGAAACCATGCGATAGAAAAGGTATTAAAAGTATTTAGGCAAACTATAGGTTATCCCAAACAAATTGAAGGAGCCTAAGCCTCCGCTTGGATGTGATGAAAAGTTGAGAAGAAAAAAGATAGGAGGAGAGAAGATGGAGAGGAGAAAGTTCAGAGAAAATATTATCACCCATCATGTTTGGATAGGTGAGAGAAAATATAGAAGAAAGAAAATGAGCAAATGGTTGAATGACTAAAATATCATTAAATAAAAATCTTTCAATAAATAGTAACAAGTAAATTATCATTAAAATATGTAAAGTATAATATCAAATTAAATATGATAATGAAAAAATTATATTAACTGTTATAAACATTATATGTGGATGTCCATAAACTATTGGCCTTCCATATTCTATTCCTAATAACCTCTCTCATGAATAGCTTTTAGAGGTTTTTATGAAATGGTTACATATTGTATTGTATACTAATGGGAATTGATGTTTGTACTTATTGAATGTAACATTAGTTGAGTTGAAAGCCTATATATATGGAAGTTATATACATATGATGAAGAGGACTAATAATTGTTCCTCTCCTCCTTACAATTTTTCTCCTATTTGTTTATCTCCAATTCCAAATCTCTTTTTTTCATAACACGTTATCAGCACGAATGTTCTATCTAAGTGAATGAGAACCTCCCCTCTTTGTCAACCATTAATTCGTGAGTCTCAGTAAACTTCTGATTTACTGTCATGAAACTTTACAAGTTTCTTATAAATTGGGTAGAATAGAGTGCATTTTTAATGCATAATTTTGTTCCTTTTGGAAACGTAATATTAGCTCTTCCAGAGCCTTCAATGCACATCCAATTTATTTAGTATGCCCATATTTTACCCTTTTTTGTGGTTCTTATCAGTTTTTCTCCACTTCAGGTGGGAATTAGAACCAATACAATTCTAACCACACCAACACGTATGATTGTGGCCATATCCACTTTTTCGACTATCACAATTATTATGTTTAACTATATATTCACTTCTGGGAATAGAGTCGAGTTTATTGGATAAATCTATGATTCAACCAATATATCAAATTTTATAAATGTAAAGACATCCATTCATAATGGCTTTCAGGAGGATAACCAACTTCTGGTGGTTATACATTTCTTTTAAATTGTTCTAAAGAACAACTGGGTCTTCTATACATGTATCATATACAATATTATATCTACTACCCAAGATTGCATACAACATAAATATCAACTGTATACAATTGAATTCCAGATATGATTGTTTCCTCTCTTGTCTACTCATCCCTTTTCAACAATGGAGTTGTCAAATAAGGAGGCCCCTAAACTTTGGCCTAATTTAAAAGTTTTCATTTTGATATTTTCCTCTTGTGTAGGAATTTTGAGTTGGGTCTCACATTTTTACTTGTGTCTCATTATGATGGACCAAATAGAATTTGCGTACCATTATGATGGGGATATTACTTTTGAATATGCTACCTTCAAGATTATTTTATCCAGTATGCAACTTGATCCTCTTGTCCCAGTGAGATGGGTTCTACGGTTTCATTTTGTAGCTGTCCATTTTTTCACCAAGTGATTCAAGGCAAATGGTATGTGACTCTTCATTTTTCCTTTGGGCTGACCATACGTGTCACAAGGATGGTAAATGAAACCTGACAATATCTGTTGATTACGAGGCTTGATGATCAATAATGGTTTCTTTGGTAAAAGCATTTGCATTTTTCATGACTTAGCTGGCGTGCATGATTGGGTTCTTAGGGATTTTATATGACTTTTCCCTTATTATATTTTTAGATATATATATATATATATAACAGATCCATTCATGCAGTTATGGCTAGCGGTGATTTCTCCTATTTTCTCTCATCAGGTAATCAATTTTAAATATGACTGTTGGCTACATGTGTTAAATTCCTTTCGATGGAGGCTCTAAAATTCAATCAGTTTTAATAATTTATATGTGAGAGACCAACATTGATTTGACGTTATGGAAATAAAACCTTGATGATCAGGTCTACGGTTATTCTTATGAATATGCATCTTATTTTAAATGTCCAGTTTTGCCATAATCTCATTGTCTAGTTGGATTGAAGAAATGAGTGAAATATTTTATGCCCCATGTGTCTTTATTTGAGGGGTGAGAATTCGAAACAGTTTTGCTGTCTGTGGTGTTGAGGAATAATTTAATAAGCAGTTACTACAGCAAAGATTCTTGCGATTCTGATCGATGAAATATATTGGGCAACTGTTTTCAACCTTCTGGGAAAGAATACATGGTCATAATGTTACTGTTATGCCTTTAAAAGCATTAACTAATTGAGTGAAACTGAAGTTTTAAGGGGAATGTACGAGTGTAATATTCTGCAGCCTCATTAACTTGGTTAATGTCCCTTTATGATAAAAATATTCCTCTTTAATGGTCTTTTATATATGTATATATGAGAATGGGTCAAACCCTACCTGTGCGGATTAAATGAAAGAATTATTTGAGTTTAAATTGATAGTGGTTTAATATTTGGAACTTGAATTAGTGAGAATTCATTATTGTGCTTCAGTTGTGAAAATGCTTTTAATGTGATGAAAACCTGTTATTGCAAATAGATGTTTTACGGTGAAAACTTTAATTGAGGTACTATGATTCTCATTGCTATTGTTCGTTTATGTTCTCTCTTCAAACTAAGAATATAATGTTGTGAAATATATTCAATTTTTAAAAGTGTGAGGGTGCCTCATTAAAAGGATACCTTAATTTTGGCAAAATAAAAATATAGTGATCTGTAACTGAGAAATTGTATAAAATAATTGGCTTTACTTTATAGCGTTTGTTTGGGGATCCCGTTAGGGGATGACAATGGATTTTGGGCTGATTTACAAAATGGATTCATGTTTGGAAGGCTCGTTTCAGAACTGCATTCTCCCCCAACGGCTCGTTGGACAAACGCTAGCGAGGACGGAAATCACCTATCCTGTAGCCATTTAATCATGACACTGACAGCCCTCTCAAACTTCCCCGCTCCATCAACGACTTCCTCCAACTCTGTTGGCGAATCAAGAAAGAACCCAGCCGTCTCCACCTTCCTCATGCTCTACTTGTTCACTGTTGATCGCACAGATGTATGCATAACCACCACCGAGAGATTTGAGAATTGGGTTTTCATTTTGTTGCAGTAGTTGTAAGTAAGAGGATGAGAGCACGAAGACCAGGATGCTGAACAAAGGTTTGATAGAGAAAAGGGCCATTTGAGACAGAAAACGAACAGGTCCGCTTTGATCGAATAAGATGAAGAGTTGAATGCTTCCGAAGCTTGAGGCTTTCTTTTGCAGTCTCAAACAATTCTTCTGCCCATTTCCCTACCGCCTCATCCAAATATCGAAGGTTAGGAAGATCCGATAAGGTGGGAGGCAGAGCACCGGTGAGAAGGTTTTGGGCAAGGTCAACATGAACGAGGCTGCGACAGAGAGAGATTTCTGAGGGGAGGGCATTGTTGATGGAGTTTATTGTAGAGGATGAGGGTGGTGAGGTTGGTGAGATTACAGAGAATGGAAGCGGGGAATGGGCCGGCGATATTGGAGCTTGAGAGGTCAAGCTTAGTGACAGAGGTATTGGTGAGGTCGAAGGTAACGCCGGACCAAGAGCACGGGTGGGCGTCCGCATCGTTCCAGGAGAAGAGGGAAGAGTCAGCGTCATTCATGGAGAGCTTGAATTTGTAGAGGGAGAGACTATCATGGTTTAAAGGGACGACAGTGGGAGGAGCGTGGAGAAAACAGAGCAGCAAGAAGAAGAAGAGGGGAAACATTGTGGCAAAAGCAAAGAGAATGAAGTAATAGAGTAATCGTTCAGGTATGAATTTTTCTACAGAAGAGGGGAGAGAGAGGGTTTTTTTCCAAAAAGCCATTTTGACCAACGGTTTATCCAAACGTAACTTCATTTTTATCAACGGTCTATCCAAACATAAATTTTATTCATTCTTCCAAAATTCATTTTCAAAAGCCATTTCTCCCAACGGTTGTTCTCCTAACGGGCTCCCCAAACAAGCACATAAACATTAATATGCATTGTGAATTAAGGGAGGCTATGTTATTTTCTATTAAATTTTCTATTGAGAGAAAGTTTTATGAATTATTAATTTTTATGTTGCTTGAAACAAACAATATATGGATAAGAGAATTTCATCCTTTATTTAGAGATAAATGTGTTTTAATGATTTGTAGATGTCATGTTAAATATCTCATATTGAGACTTTAAATCAATATGAAAATTGAGAAGTACAGTAAATCAGAAGTTTATTGATCTAGACAAAGTTATTGTTGGCATGATTTGTTTGATCATCCGAGTCATATATAAGATGCAATATAATGTCAAAGATTATATATTGACATCTATTAAAGAGCCAGAAGATTCTTCATGAATAGCCATCACATTATATATAATTCAAAGGTTATCATGTGATACTTGTTCTCAATAGAATATGGATCATGAAAAAATCATTGGTTATGATTTGAAATGAATCTTCACATTTCTGGAAATATATTTACAGATATGGGCCCATTCGAAAAGCATGTAAACCATACAAGTATTCAATAAGTTTGATAGATGCATCTACAACATGGTTACATGTATGATTATTGGTAGTTTGCAACCTGAAGTTTGCAAGATTATTTGAATAAGATCATTATGTTCATTTGTGCACAATTTCTAGATTATACGATTCATAATAATTTACTAAAGCCTCCATACTTGATCAATGCTTATGAGAACAAGATTTTTATTTCATTGTTGGTATATATCTGACTTGATATATTGCATCACTTTTATATATTAAGTCAACAAAATTCTCTCAGTGAAATTGACTTTTGGTCAGGAGCTAAATATTTTCCATATTAAATGTTTGAATGTGCAATGTTTATTCTTATTAGTCCATAATAATGCACATAGATGGAAAATTGAGATAAATGTTGGGCAAGATTATCCTCCTTGTTTGTCTCTAAATGAAACAAATTATGTTTCTAAAGAGAGCAAATGGGTTTATGAGGCTTGTACTGCATTGTTAGTTCATTATCATTTGAAAACGATTTTCCAGAGGGAGAAATTAAATGGCTGGAAACGAAAACATATTGAATGCATTATTACCGTCAAATATAGATCATCAAATAAAATAGTATGAACCAGAAGTTCATCAAATATTGCATTCATCAGATATTGTAAAAATATCAGCCAGATCTAGTTACTAACCTAAATGAGAATTACTAATTCTCATATTCCAGCTGAAAATGCTCCAATTAGTATAAAAGAACATGAGGCATGCCTGAAGCATGATAAACAATCGGTTCCAAATATTATACTTTGGATAAAGAGGAGTATATAATTAAGATGATCATATTGAGGAGGCTGGCACTCTAGAAGATAAGAGGCCAAGACATAACTAGTTATAAAATCTCAAGAGAGGTTCAAGTACCTGAAAAGTAACATGAAGATTTTGATGAGTTATGTCACAATGAGAAAAATGGAATCGAAAAAGGATAAAGTTGTCGACAACGGTTTTGATAATAATATCACATGATCAAGTGAGGATCTTATATATGAATTTGTCATAAAAGGTTGACAAAATGGTAATTGGCCAATAGAAAAGGAAAAAGAAAAAAGATGCAATAAAATATGATTGCATCATTTCGATATGTGAATTATGGACCAGTGGTCCAATGAAATATAAAGATGTTATGAGACATATGAACATTTATGTGAAAATACATGATGATTATGATGAGATATAATGTATATTATTTTGTGGTGGATACCAAATAAATGATCTGGCAGAATATATGAAAAATGTTGGTCTATTGAATATTGTTAAAGCCTATGCATATGCCTCAATGAACAGTGGAATGTGCATTAAAATGCTTGAAAGACATGTAATGTCAGAAGCTTGTCTAAGAAAGGCATTTAATGGTGTGTGGATTAAAGAATTTGAGCATATATAATTGATTGAAAAATGTGTAGAATAAGTCAACATACCGAAAGATATGATAAATGGGTACATTTATTCGACACATCTAGATATGAGCGAGAAATACATTTCGGCATATAATTTGATGATAATGCATTTATGTGTTTAGATGCAAAGAAGATTCACTATCTGGAAAATCATTGATAGCATTCACATTGTCATCAGTGAGTGTTATTGTCATCAGGGGGAGTAAATATAATGTTATCAGGGAGAGTAAATATCATGATGTACTCTTTTCCTTAACCAATGTTTTGTCCCACAGGGTTTTCCTGGTAAGGTTATTAACGAGACAACTTCAATATATATTGTGTACTCTTTTTCCTTCACTAGGTTTTTGTCCCACTGGATTTTTCCTAATAAGGTTTTAATGAGGCACAATATTTGTTCATAGACATCCAAGGGGGAGTGTTATAAACATTATATGTGGATGTCCATAAACTATTGGCCTTCCATATTCTATTCCTAATAACCTCTCTCATGAATAGCTTTTAGAGGTTTTTATGAAATGGTTACATATTGTATTGTATACTAATTGGAATTGATGTTTGTACTTATTGAATGTAACATTAGTTGAGTTGAAAGCCTATATATATGGAAGCTATGTACATATGATGAAGAGGAATAAGAAATGTTCCTCTCCTCCTTACAATTTCTCTCCTGTTTGTTCATCTCCAATTCCAAATCTCTTATTTTCATAACATTAACATTAATATTATTAAATAATTTAAAATAAAATTATTTATTAAAGATATCTTTTCAGTTATTATATTTCAAAACAAAATAACTTAGATAAGAATATATCATATTTTTTAAGATTGTGAGGTTTTAGTAAGCAATTAAAAAATAAATTAGATATTAGAATATATCTTAGATATTATTCTTTTAAAAAAAGAAAGTCATAGTCAGAATTTTAAAAAAGTTATATGTTAAACTTAATTAGTTGAAATGAAAAGGTAATAAAAGAGCAAGTGTATAGATAAGGAAAAATAGTTTTCTCTCCATGAGCGGAGAGAAAAGTTGGAGAGAAAATGTGGTGGGACACATACCCCATTTTCTCTCCAACTTTTCCTTCCTCCCACTTTTTCTCTTCTATCCAAGCATGGGAAAACTTATTTCTCCCCCATTGTCTCCTCAATTTTTCTTTCCTCCCTCGTTTTCTCTCCATCCAAGCATAAGGTAAACAAACCTATCCCATATATATATATATAACTCCCCTCGCAGCCATTAATTATTACAGACATTTTGGAATCCCTGATTTTTTTTACCTGAAAATCCCTGATTCAAACTTATAACTTCTCAAATTCACATTCACAAATTTCCTCTAATTTAACAGCAGCGTTACAAGTCCACCACAACTTTTCTAGGGCCACTAGGTCTAATAGGAGTGCTTTAAGCCATGAAAACCATTACAATGAAACTTATTTTTTATTTTTTGAGACATGATTGTGATCTTAAATGAGACCTAGAGGCTTAAAGCACTCCTAAGAGACCTAGAGGCTCATTGCAATCAAAAAATAAGTTGGAGATATGATTGTGATCTTTATTAGATAAGTAATAATTAAGTTGGTTATGATTACAATTTATTATTAGTTGGTTATACTCTATACACTCGTCAAAAAAGAAAATAACTTGAATCTCTTTTTAGAAAGATGTTAAATTGGATATCTCCCCTTAACCCTCAGAGTCTTTGGTTCATTAAATTAAGGGTAGATTAGTTCTTTTATAACCAATGATTTGCGATTAATAAAATCCTTCTTGATTTGTTAACATTTATATCTTACTTGAGATAATAAAGCGTTTCATCATATTCTAAATATATATATATAAAAGCCATACGGTGGGATTTATTTTGATATTATATATGACATCAAACCAATGTGCTTCCCAAATTTATAATTTTCTCTGCAAAATATCCATATTGATTGTACATACATAGTAATAAGGTTTTCATCAAAGGGATAGTTACAATACATATGATTAAAAATGATAGTTTAAAAAATTAAAGATATATTTATTATAAATAACTATCTTAACCAATTGAATGTAGCATCTTGTTGAGTTTTCTCGCTTATGGCATGAGATTTTATTTTTATCCTTCCTGTGCTTTTGAAGCCTTTGTCTGGTCAACCCATTCGTACATCAGTGATTAAGAATCACTAAGCTCCCAATTCATGTTTCAATCCTCTATGTCTTGATCCTTTGTTTGGTTTAGCCACCAGTTTCAGCTTTAAGCCCCTTGTCCCCTCACTGTAACGTGAGTAGCCCATCAGTTAACCTTCCTCCATTGTAAAAAAAAATGTTTGACATGATTAAATTTTAAATGATGTAAAAATAGACGTAATCTTTTAAAAATGAAATGATTTTTAGTAACTTTGTTAAATTGATCAAAACATCCATATCTCTCTTCCTGTGAGACATAATTCCCCTAAAACTTTGTGAGAGACGGATACGTTAGTTTAATGAAATTGATAAAATTGCATTATTTTAAAATATTATATATATTTTTACACCATTTAAAATTTAATATGTCATAAGTTTATAACAAAAAACTTTTCTGTTAAAATTACACATTAACTCTACAGTTAAATTAATGTTAGATTGGTCGACTTCTTTAATTTTGCCAAGTTTTCCAAACATCATTTATCATCCTTAGTCATAAGCCACGGATTGCGCCACTCCATCAATCTTGAACATACCGCATTATTATTATTATTATTATTATTATTATTATTATTATTTGGTCAACTTTTAATATGACATAACCCTCATCGATGGTGTCTGTTGGACTTCTTTCGTGTGCCATAAATCATAATGATGTGCCTCACCTCTAAGAAATCTCTAGATTCCATGGCGGCCCTCATTTCCTTTTCCCATGTGCGTCCCCCATAATGCCCAAATTTCTGCTTATTCTTATTCAAATTATCGATGAGAATACATAAATTAGAAACTTTTTCATGTGTATTGTACGATGTTTCTATAATTTGATGTTAAGTTAGTTTGATCCACAAATTTCAAACGATTAGTGTATGAGCTTATACATTTCACCGAGTTTATTATTAATAAGTCTCGTTTTATCATAACTCATGATGTGATCATAGCTAGTTAAAAACCATACAACATATTTTTTGGCCATATAAAAAATATCACAATTGATGACTTTAAAATAATATTACCACGACTTGTTATAATCTTTAAATCATTCATTTTATATCATATTCATATCATGCTATTTTTTTTATAATCAACCCTATGCTAGTTATTTAGGTAACTGAAGCCCGTGATGAAATCATTCTCATAGACCATTCGTACAATATAATGAATTAATTCCTGGCAAAAAAATAGGTATATTGAATTAATTGTATATTGGATATCTTGCCACCGCCAGTTGGCCAGATAAACTATTTAATCTTATCTCATTAGGCATAATTAATTGTATATATTGGTATCTTATTAAAAATAACACAACTTGGGTAATAACTTAATTAATATATATGCTAGTATATATATATATCTTAATGTAACAGCCAGACGATGAAATAATATTTACATTACACGATAGACCGTTCGTACACTATTACGTACTAAATGTTGAATCCTATGCCAGTTGGGACTCGAAAGCTATTGAAGCTATCTCTCTTTAAGCATAAACATTTTTAATTTATTGACTTTGACATTTTATCATGTAATGCAAGAGGACATGAATCACTCCGATTAATTAATTGATTTCATGATATTACGTTTAAATTATTATTGTGTATGTCTATGTGATATTGAAAACCATACAAGTTTGAAATTGTTAAAACTAACTATTTTTCTTATTTAAAAAATATTATGAAATTTCGATGATAAAAATATGAAAATAATTAATTTTTTGGTGAAGGGTTGTCTATAATAACTATGATAAAAACCAACATACATTATTTGAGCAAAAACAAAAAAAAAACCTCACATACATTATAATAATCATCTATCAATCATTAATTTAATGCTTCCGCCACATGACTTGATTTAAAATCAAGCTTCACTTTTTAATAATGTTATTCCACTTTCTTACATCAACATGATATATAAGTAATCAAGAATAAAAAATTGGATAAAACTGTTTGTGTAAATCAACAAGAAGGACCATCTAATCAAATCCGGTTAGCAAGTGATGCTTTTTTTCATTTTAGTTTTTTTTCATTATTGTTTCTCTCCAAGAAGTGAAAAACTAAACATGTTGTCCATTGGCATTTGGCATCTTCCAAATACTTTGCCCACTTCCATTATATCATCAATAAACATCAAACTTGAGATTATATTAAATTACGCTTGAATTTGAATTTTGATAATTCAGTTGGGTTTAATTAAAACTTTCCTTAAAAGGGATCAAAGGAAGTTTGCAGGGTTTATTTTAATTTTTAACAGTAGTTTTTAAAATTTAAAACTTTTTTCCACGTTTGACAACAACTCTAAAAATTATGATTTTATTATAAATACTAATTGATTATATATATATATTTGTATCTAGCTATATTATGTAAAAAGAAGATGAAAGTACTTAGTATTAGCTTAGCTAGATTGCTTAGAATCTGAAGCAAATAGACAAGACAAAAACAAAAGATACAAAGAAGTGGAAACACACAAAATGATGAATATGAAAAGGATGCTTTGCTATGAGCCAGGGAGGTCTTATATTCTTATCAATAAGGATCGTCCATGTTGTATTTTTTTTCTTTTTTTAATAATATGGACAAATTAAGAATAATGGTGAGAGATTATAAGTGAAATCAAGCCTGAAACAAATCAGCTCCTATGTCTAATAATGAGAGCTTACAATATGCTGTCATGTTACAAGGTCTTTAATCAACTGGCACGGTGGCATCTTCTTTGAAAATTTCAGAATTAAGCTCAGCCGTCTGTGTTGATTAATATCAGTATAATTTTTAATAGAATCAATTAACTTTTTTTTAAGAGATTAAAAAAATTAAATAAATCACTTTATTAAAATACACATTATAAAATATTTATGGATATCATTAGGTTATATGTCAGTTTATATATTTAACAAATTAATTTTTTAAAAATAATGAACAAATGAATTAATTAATCTTCTTAATCTCTGTGTACGTACATAAGAGTAGGAATAAAGCATCGGCGAAAAGGGGGGGTTGACCAGATCAAGTGGGGGAGAAGAGGAGGGACGCTTGAGTGTGAGCACATATACGGCTTCTTGTACTTTGTTGGTCCGACGTCACCACTTGTGTCTCATCTCATCCGTACGACGCCCTCTCATTTCTGCCCCTTGCCTTCTGTATTTAACCCAACCCCTTCTCCTTCATCTTCATAACCTGTATGGTTAATTGATTCTCAAGATGCTGTACGAAAACCAGCGTACCATTCATCATGCTCCTCCTCATCATCATCATCAGCAGCCGAGGAAGATAAAGCCTCATCATCATCATGAGAAGGAGGAGGAGGAGGAGGGAGAAAAGCTGCAACTGGTCGACCTCAGTGGCATGTCCCTTGAATCCCTTCCCAGCCCTTCTATTAATTTAGCCCTCATCTGCAAGTTGAACCTCTCTAATAACAACCTTCAGGTATATACACACACACACGTTCTTTACCTTTCTTCAATCCATTGGTTTTCTCAACCCTTGTTCTTGAATACATCCATGGTTTCGATCGATCGTTTGTTTCTGCAGCAACATTCAAACTTATTTCACACACACACACAGATATATATATCCTTGAGTATTAGATGAAAGTCTCATCAGAAAGGCCTGGGAGCAAGTTTTAATGAAAAAGATCAATGGGTTTTGGTCTAGAGCCTTGTTAACTCATCTGGTGCCAAATTTAAGATTGAGAAAGCGTCGGAAAAATCAGAAAGAGAGGAGAATCAGAAGGCCGTAAAGTTTTATTGGGTTATTTTTTTTAAGGGAGAAAGAAGACTAGCCTCCTGATGAAATTATATTATATTGTATTATATGCATAAAAAATTTGGGAAAGTTTGCAGCAGAAACAACCTTGGCGATTAATTACTCTTGTATGTTCGCTTCATATCGTAAGAGCACTGTTCACAGTCGGATCATTACGATGAAAAAATGAAGATAAGTGAATGGAAGCAGATTAAAAGCTCATGACAGACACAT
>JANTPZ010127011.1:0-18457 GCA_025593235.1 Vachellia pachyceras | reverse complement strand
ATAAACCGTTGGCCAAAATGACTTTTTGTAGAAAGTGATTTGTGAAACTAAAAATGAATTTATGTTTAGATAAATGTTGAAGAAAAATAACTTAAAATAACATGAATATCATTAATACATATAATTATTTTATATTTTGCAATAAAGTTAATCTCTTTCCTCTGCCACTCTTCTTAGCTCTCATAAAAGAAATAACAATTATTATTTAAATAGTAATTATTAATTAATAATCTATTAAATAAAAAACTGCAGGCTCGTCTTCTTCCTCCAAATACCTCCATCTCTCTCTCTCCTCCATCTCACCCATCCACCTTCTCTTTGCTCCCTTCCCCACCGCCATGGATCATTCCCTTCAAGGCATCATCACCGCCGACGTTAGCTTCTCCATTGTCACCCTTCTCTTCGCCGCTATCTTCCTCGTCTGTAAAAGCAACAAGAAGACCCATCCCTCGGCAAGATCGAACTGTGTTGCACCCCATAAATCGATGCTCTTAACACTTACTCTGCAACCATGCCATTTCTTTTACTGTCGCGGTTTCCTATCATTTTCTGTACTCTTATTGCTTCCCTTGGAAATAAATACCTCATCCAAAAAGCACTGTAGAAGAAGCACTGTAGCCTTCCTTTTCTCTTGTATCACGCAAGAACCTCCCTCAAGCACAGAGTATAAAGACCGTCGGTGCCTTCTTGTATCACGCAGGAAAGCTTCAGGGATTCTATCCATACGCATGTCTCAAGAGCTGAGAGTGAGGCAAATGCGTGAGCTCCGTTTCATTTCGCTGGGGGAAAAGTTGTCGTTGTGGAAAATGACGTTCTCAGAAATGGCTCCCAAACATAAATTCATTTTGGTTACAAGTCGAAAATGGATTTTGGGGTTCAAACGGACTCTCCAAACGCAGCCATGGTCTTTGAGCTTCCCTTGTCGAAGTATGATAGGTATAACTTAGTTCTTCATGGATACCCGGATCTGTTATTCGACCAGAAGTCCTGGATTGCTGTGAATACAGGAAGCTTTCTGTTTAGGAATTGCCAATGGTCTTTGGATTTGCTTGATGCCTGGGCTCCAATGGGCCCAAAGGGTCCCATTAGAGAAGAGGCGGGAAAGATTTTGACTGCAAATCTGAAGGGGAGGCCGGAATCTGAAGCAGATGATCAAGCAGCATTGATATATCTTTTGTTGTCACAGAAGGATGATTGGATGGATAAGGTTTTTCTTGAGAATTCTTATTATTTGCATGGCTACTGGGCTGGATTGGTTGATCGCTATGAAGAGATGGTCGAGAAGTATCATCCAGGATTAGGTGATAAAAGATGGCCATTTGTGACCCATTTTGTGGGCTGCAAACCTTGTGGGAGCTACGGAGATTATCCTGCTGAGAGGTGCCTTCGTAGCATGGAGAGGGCTTACAATTTTGCAGATAATCAGGTTCTCAAGCTCTATGGGTTTAGGCATCGCGGTCTTTTGAGTCCTAAGATCAAGAGAATCAGAACTGAGACCGCTACTCCTTTGGAGTTTGTTGACAGGTTTGATATAAGGAGACGGCCGTCAGGTAGCAGTGAATGAAAGAGCTTGTGATACTTTAGGGTAATCAATAGGTGGAATTTGACCTGATTTGATGATACCTTCACGAGTAGGTTTCGTTTGCTATCTTGCCTTGGTTTTTTCTGGAAACTTTCGGACAGAATTCCTTCATAAGTTGAGAGTTGAACATCTTATTTCTGCCATGTCTGAGTAATTAGTCGCCAAATTACTTCTGCTGTATACTGACTTTCTTCTATATTCTCTCTTCTGGGACTCATGAACTTGTAACTTACACTACTCGAGTTTTGTTGTAACATGGTATAATATTAGTTCTTTCTTCTGTTTTTGTTTGACAGGCATATCTTGATTGTAATTTTACATTGAAAGAAAAGGAAATAAATAATTTTCCATGAAGCTAGCAAGAAGTTCTAATCTCAAATCAATATTTACAAGTACGAGATACTTTTCTCTCTCCCACTTTTTTGGTGATGGACTCGTGCATTCTTGCTTGTTTGTAGTCGGTCTTTTGCGCCTAGGGAAGGAAAATTCACATGTAGACGTTCATAGCTAAAAATTGCATGTATCAGTGCACTTGGTTAACTCCAAACTCGTGACTTTTGCATGGGAGGGCCTTCAAAAGGCTCCTTAAGATCAGAGATATATTATTGGATACGCCTCTCAAGAAAAAAAAATGTTATCCCACCCTGCATCTGCTGCATATGCCATAGTTTTGACATTCATGTAAGCAAAATTCGGACTCAGTAATCTACCGTCATCAGTTGGGATAGAATCATCTAATCATGCGTGTGATAAAAACCAAAGTAAGAATGTATGTTCGGTTCCCAAGAAACAGGAAGTTGGTGTGCCCGAGAGTAGATAAAAGGGCTAGAACAAAGGCAAGGCAACATATATATACATATATATAACTAATGCGGCTCACAACAAACTCCATGTACACACAAAACCTACAATTTGAGAGAGCTCAGTTGGTTTTCCTACAACAAAAATTGGCGGCTCCTTGCTGAACCAGTCATTGTTGAGGAGTTGAATAACTTTTCTTTTTTGACCGTATTAATAGTACAACCAGAGATGACGGTTCCTTCATCAGCCGTTTCCCCCCTTCTATTACGGTTGAGATGTTGCACTCTAATATTTGTTCAGACACTCTGCTATAGAAAGACTAGATGCGAATGATCACAATGAGATTATTTGTTACATTAGAACCTGATAAAACCTGTCAAAGACTCACAAAAACTCTGTATCAGTCATGGGATTTAAAATTAATAACGACCGACTATAGCAGTCAGTCTACATTTAATTCATGTTGCATGAGTTTGTGACTTGCAATAGCTCCCATATTCCGCACCATTAGCGAATCATTCTGCCAATTTGGCGGCCAAAGCTTTGTGACGGGCTACAAGTATTTCATTCATTTGCACAATTCGCTCCAAGAGTTGAGCGATTCTCTGGAAATATCAGAATTTGAAGTTAATGGGATAGCAAAGAAGGAAAACACTGAAAAGAATGTATCCTTTTCGTCAATAAAACAACCAGTACTTCTATTAAGTGATATCCATCGCAAGAAGTTGAGCTTTCTCACAGTTATATATGCTTCAAGATTTTGACGTCGCCAATTTTAAAAAATTTGATCGGGAATCTCATACAAGCATCTAACAGTTAAAAAAGTTTAGCCTCAGACAGACAAGCTCCCTACACCTTACCCAAATGGGCACAACAAACATATGGCAGCGATGGGGGTTAAGCCAGCAAGCAAAAGCCTCATTTCCATTCAATCCATACGCTACACTCAAGCAAATGATAAGAGCTAGAAATGAAATAGAAAGAAAATAGAGAAGGAAAACCAGTTGTTTTATAGACAAATTCCATCAAGACTCAACAAGAAAAGATATTCAGCAGATCAACACTATATAACCCTCTTCCCACCTGGTCCAATTATGCCAACCCACTGGCTGATTAACCAGCTCATTACTGGCTAATGGATAGTCAGCATCATATCAGAACTACCCTCAAGAGAAACTGACCCCAAAGGTAAAAGTGAGAACAAAATTCAGATCCGATCAATCACCCAGCGTCTAGCAATAGATTGAACCAATTTTCTGCCATCAAAGCACAATTTTGTTCACCATTGCCACTGGTTTTGGCAATCCAAATTCAAATCAACAAGTGTATATAATCCAATCCACTCATGAACTCATTCTTTCCAATTTCTTTAGTGATAAATTCTCAATAATAAAATTGAAACTTCAAAGTGGATAGGAATTTGCACAAACGGTTCTGTGTCCATCCTCCTTATCTTTCAAAACTAGGATCCAAAATTCACAAGGAAAAATAGGCGAGTCATCCAATTGGTCAGCACTCATTTGAAAAGAATGAAACCCTTCACCTAATCCACCACACAGTTAACGCCAAAGAAGTGAGAATTGGATCCCCATTTTGTAGAATTTTTATACAAAACCCTATACATTTCTGGAGGAGAAGCAAGTTCAGTCCTTCTTATGCTCTTGCCCACCTTATCATCATCTCCCTCAATATATAGGTCAGCAAACATGGTGGCAAACTTTTGAATCCAAGCTCCCACTTGTATTAGGATTTCCAACAACCTTTCCACCGTTAAATCTTATATTGAGAAACTCCAAATTTTTATCTAGTATTTTGCCAGTTGCAAGGGAATAAAGCACAGAAGAAGGTTTAATAAATGTTCCCCGGTGGCAATCTCTTCCTTCAGTCCAGTCAAGTAACGGCCAAATTTATTTACAGTCAAACTTTCAAACGCATCTTGATATTCCACGCCACTTCCCTTCTGCTTCAATTGCATCAACTCATCCAACTTAATGACATTTGATGATTCTCATTATATGATGGTTCAGTTTTGTTACGTGTCAATTGTAATAGCTGGATTCTATTGTGGAGTTTGTTATGAAGTTAAGTTAGATAACGGATCTTGTTAGCTCTCTGTTAGGGAAAGAAACTGTGATGCTATAGTAGTTAAGTAATTGATCTGTTATGCGCACGCACACACTGAGTCTATATATATATATGTGGACATGTGTGTACCCATTCGTTGAAGAATGAATTCCGATTTCCTTTTCCTTCTATTTCTCTTTTCTCTCTCTGTCTCCCGCTCTCGTGTAATGGCCTGTACCAACTGGTATCAGAGCCACTCTTTGGCAACGGTGGCGGAGATTTTCTCCTCTGACAATCTCGACGACGCAGGCCAACGCGTGGACTCTCACTCAGCCAGGGATGCTTCTTGGCAACTCACTGCTCTGCACAGTTTCGACCATAGTGATCCTTTGCTCACCCATGGTGACCTCCATTGATGGACTACAAGGAAGCTTCATGCCTCCAATCATACCGTTCTCACCATCAACGACTCCTCAAGATCTCCAAGATCATCCACTCTCCTCTTACACAGCACGTCTTGCAACGATTTTTTCTCACCTCGATTTTCAGGAGCTTCCACCGGTGGCCCCTTCATGCTCAGACTCAACGTACTCAATGGTGTCCAATCTCGAAGTAGCTGAAGCTCATACGCCATCGTCGGCTACGCATTATCTGTGAGACCAAGCGTTCCTCTCGCACTTAGAACCACCTAGTTACTTGAGTTTCATCTCCAACGCCATCGACTTACCACCGGACGATTGCTACGATTACGTCGCCGTCGGTTGGCCCTTCGCCGCCTCACTTTCTCAAAAATATCGCGCCCTCATCCTCAAACGTGATGGCTTCTTCCCTCATGAAGAACCCGAGCTGAGGAAATTCAGATGTTGTCCTCTCTCTGATCTAACTATGGCTGCTGTCCAGACTGTCGAAGGGAGGAACCTCCTCTCTATTGATTACGAAAATGTCATCGGTGGCCGACGTGCCTTCGGGCATATCAAGCTCTCTCACTCGACGCCCCTCGCGGTTTCTACGATCTGTGCTCCAGGCCGCTGCCTTACCGTCACATCCGATTCAATCAACGGAAATTCTAGCACTGCTGCTGACGTTCTTGAAGCAGCTCTCAATATCGCCGTCTTCAAGATAACTACCTGCTCAGTCTTGAAGAAGCTAGAGGTCTTGCCGTCAAAATCTGCTCAGGACATTGCAAATATCGAACTGCCTCCCACTCACCTAATTGGGCTGGGCCTTGCCATGAACTTTTCTGTGTTTTCCTACGACATTCTTAACTCCCCAGCTCGCGCATGCAATCTTGCAACATAGGCTTTTGATGACCAGGCTTTCTAAGGATGGCCTACACATATAATCAATATCGAAATTCCTTCACCCTGTGGATTTGATGCATATCCATCAGTAACGAAAATGTCTCAGGCCAACCTGACAAGTATGGAAGACACCGAACAATTTCAAGGACTCCGTGATTTGGAGCAAATTGGTTTAACTCCAGATGTTACATACTCCTATGCTTCCCACAAGGCAGTGAATGAATACAAAGAGGCTAAAGCTCTAGGAATTGAAACCGTACCAGTGCTTGGTTTAACTCACATGGTTCACCCTGGTGCTACTGATGTTATATTTGGCCTTGCCTTGGGATACAAATCGGTCATCATTCCTATTTTTGCTATTGTTGTTTGCATTTTTGTGAGTTTTAGCCTTGCTGCCATGTATGGTTTTGCTGTTGCTGCACTTGGGATGTTGAGGACCATAGCCACTGATTGGCCGTTGATGCATATGGTCCCATCAGTGACAATGAAGGAGGCATTACTGGAGGGCATTGGCACGCCTGACTATGCAACTTGTGTTAAGATCTCCACTGATGCTTCTGTTAGAGTGATGATACCACCCGGTGCTCTTGTTATGTTTACACCACTTGTTGTTGGGGTATTCTTGGTGTAGAAACACTTTCTGGTGTTCTTGCTGGAATCACACCTTCCAGATTTCTCCTTTTCGGTCCCGCCCACGCACTCTGTCCTTGAGGACAAGGACATTCTTTAGGGGGGAGTATTGTTACGTGTCAATTGTAATAGCTGGATTCTATTGTGGAGTTTGTTATGAAGTTTAGTTAGATAACGGATCTTGTTAGCTCTCTGTTAGTCTGCTGTTAGGGAAAGAAACTGTGATGTTGTAGTAGTTAAGTAATTGATCTGTTATGAGCACGCACACTGAGTCTATATATATATGTGGACATGTGTGTATGCAATCGTTGAAGAATGAATTCAGATTTCCTTTTCCTTCTGTTTCTCTTTTCTCTCTCTGTCTCCCGCTCTCGCGTAATGGCCTGTACCAAGTTTGCTGAAGAGAAATCCTGCAGAATTAGTTTTTTAAACCAGAAACTTGTTCAATTGTAGGCAATAGGACAAACAATTAATCAGCCATCAGTTGATTGCAATTGAGCGGCTTCTGACATGTCCAAGGAAGGCCAGTCCTAATACCACATATAAGAACTACAAGAGGGGAAAAATTTTAAGACAGAATCCATTAAAGCTCAAAACAAGGTACACGATGGATAGTCACCATTTATAGCCCTTTTCATACTCGATTCATTTATACTAGCAGGTTTTGAATCTTTACTGTAACCTCTAGTGCATCCTCTCTACGTCCTCTTACAAATGTAACCTTTATTGTTTGTGAGAGGATATAGAGAGTATGCACCTACACTTAGCAGGAAATATTGAAAATCCTATGGCAACTAATGGTATTCAGGATCATATTGGGAGAAAACAAGCTCTTTATATGCAAATTCCACCATTAATTATTAATTGATTAATTAATACTACTGAAACAACCGAAATCCAACATATTGAGCAGAATTAGGAAGTTAATCGCACATAATGTATGGAGTCAGAATTTCCACAAACGACCAAACTGATAACGGAATAAATCCGACTTGAGCAAACAAATATATAGAAACTTAACAAACCTCGTCTTTTTCTTTAATGATGGTGATCAGGTGATTTTCACGCTGCCTCCGCCTCCTCCTCCTCTCCTTCAGCCAACACCGAACCCGTATGCACATCCACCACGACAATATTACCATAGAAACCGCCGGCCCAATTGACCAGATCGCACTTCTGTTGGCAGCATAATTTCGATACGAACTAACCATGGCGAAAAGCTTCCCGCGTAAGGTCTTCAAGCCCATTCTCATCCACCCAGTAAACCCGTCAATTTTCTCCACCGGTGAATCAGACGGTAATGATGATGATAAGCCCCAAGTATCAGTATCAGAGGGTGAAAACGAAGAGTCCGAACTAGAAAAGGATGAGCAAGAAGTCGAGGACGGCGAAGGTGATGTCGAAATGCCGTCACACTGATGAGAAAATGAAGAAATGTGTAGGTTCTCATGGTTAACCGGCGGGAAGACGGAGCAGTCATTATGTTGCAGGATGTCTCTGATAACCACCATTGAACATTCTCGCAACTGGGTTTGCTGGAGTTTCGATGAGCGGAGGCAATGGAGATTTGAGGTTAGGGCTTGCTCCGAATTCTCTGAACCATCCCATCGATAGTCATCTTCCATTGTCACACCACCACCACAATCACTAATTCCGGGGCTTGAGTTCCGCACCTATGGCTTTCCCTCCCCATGAGAATGTTGCTGACGGCACCGTGAACCTTCTCCGAGTTCTCGTTCTTTGATCCTAGTCAAATGGGACAAAACTGTATTTTTATTTTTATGTCGAGGAGAAAACGGTAATTTAAACATGCAAAGAGAGTGAGATGAATAGGTGCTTAGGCCATATACAGATGTGGAAGCAGGCTGTAGCCGATGTAATTTTCGGTCTGAATGCTACATGAAGAACATAAATCAGATGAAGGAACGGGAAGATCTAGGATGTAGAAGATCATACATTGGGCAGATTTGGATTCCTATATATCCACTCATAATGTACTTCATTGTACGATATATATAAGATCCATCTATATAAGGCGTGATTTTGGGAACTCCGTCGAAAGAAAGGAGTTCCGTTAGGAGAAATGAGTTTACAAATTTTTAAATACTTTTACGAATTTTAAGATGATTTTTATAGATTTTAAAATAATTTTTACGGATTTTGAGATAATTTTATCTCAACTTACGTGCATCGTTAAGGAAACAAAGTTCCCAAACAAGTACAAAATGCATTAGTGTACCGGTAGATAGTGGGTGCGTATTAGGTTGTGTGACTAATTAAAGGGAATTGAATCTAACAAATTAATTCATTGTAACACGATGAATTAATATTTAAATCTTCCTTGAAAAGTGTAAAGAGTGCCTTAAATAAAATTGTTTTTAGTTAGTAAATAGTTGTGTTTAGCAAACAAAAAGGTATAATTAGGCACTTGGAGATTAGTTTCTTCCTTCATGAACCTTGGTTTGCGTTTCATTTTTTTATGTTTAAAATTAATATAGAAAGCCTCGTTGTAAATTATTTTTTCTATATTGAATAAAACTGAAACTAAATAATGGATATTGACATTTTTTTTTTCCAACCTCAGAAAGAAACACTTCCGGGAAATTAAGAGGGGAAAAAGGCTTAGTAGTTTGTGATAAACATTGCCCTTTCTTTTTGCGCCGGACACCAGATACGAAGATCATTCGGGCCTTAATTTGGGCCAAAACTTGGGCCAAGAATACGGTAGCCCAATCTAGAATATAAAAAAAAAATCATTAACGCATTTAGCAGGAGCTTGACCATATGCTCATCACCGACAGAACAACATCGCTATGGAATATGGATTATGGAAGATTTAGTTGCAATAATATACTCATCTTAAATATATTGCTTAGATAATTAAATTATAAATATTAAAAGAATTGTTTAAGTTAAGAATATATAAAAAATACGTTGAAGCGTCTATTCAAGTTTTGATTTTACAAAATGAACAAACAACGACTCAAGTGTATACCAAATTATGTAAACCACTTATAAAAATTATGGATTTCCAAGTTATTGTGTGAAAGACATATTAACATACTTATTTTAACAACTCCACTTTCAAACCCTTTTTAATTATACCATTTGTTGCATAAACGACATGAGTCACGATTATTTTAAGCCAATAGGCATGAATGAAGCAAGAACAAAACCAAAACGACAAATGCTTTTTAAAGTTTCACCTTCTAACAAGCATGCTTCATAATTTTTTTTCCCATAATTTGGAAAAAGGTTAGTATTTTATCAATCTGAAATTCAGTTTTAACTAACTCACGATCGTTATGCTAAGTATTAAAATGCACGTAAAGGAAGCAATCGAAGCCATTGGATATTGTTGTATCAGTTTAGTTTAATAGAATGGTACAGAGTTAATCCTTGACCATATTAAAATAATAATATAAGCTCTGTCCAAAAAGAGTTAGACTAAAAAGTATGCTGGTATTTAAATTGATCATATAAAATCGGATAAAATTAGATAATATTTAATCATAAAATAGAATTTTGTGGAAGGAAAAAAAATAAGGCAACCGACACACCTCTTTCGATAATGGCATTAAGACTCTGAACTATTTTATTTATTGGATTTTTGGAAGGATAAAGAAATAAATGAGAGGGAAAGCATTAATTAAAAGGTTGTTAATTTGGATTGGATCACCTAATTACAATCAATTTTCAGTTGGAAAGTCGCCAAATATGTTGACATCTCACCAAGGCAAGCAAATAGGCAATATAATAAATAGCCAAACAAAGCTCAATTCTTTTCTTTTCTTTTTTTTAAATTTGCTGAAATATTTGTTTTTCGAAAAAATAGAAAATGTAAACTCTCTAACTAACAAAAAAAAACATCAAACTACGTAGAAAGTATATTTAATAACTTAATATGCTCAATATTATAGAAAGCGCCTAATTTTTAAAATTTTGTGTAATATGTAGGAAAGAATATTTAATAATTTAATATTTTGTCGGACAACATTATTATTAAGAAATGTTACATATACTTTTCTCTTCGATTTGTAATTATCATTTTATTTAGTTTACTTTTATTAAAATGATTTATCGGTTTTATCTTTTATGAAATGCCATAAGAAAATTAAAGTAAAATAAATTTAAATTAATGAAAGATGCATAGAGTTATCCATATATACCCATCTTATCGAAGTCTATGTATGCGTATGATAATTTGAAATCAATAATATTATCAACTTGTTGTAAACGTGATGTGATTTTAAAATTAAATAATATCCTTTTGTAATGATCAGTGAAGCAAGTGTCCCTTTAAACTAACTATTATTGATCATAAAAACAAGACAGCCCCATTTTAATATGTATTTTGACCTGTTATTGTTGTTGTGGTTGTTATATTATTAAGGTATTATTATTGTTATATATCTTGGAAGCCAAGAATAATAATAATAATAATAATAATAATAATAATAATTATTGAGACACCATGTGAAAAAGTACCCAAACTAAGGTTGTGTGACCTGCCAATATGGATCATGCATCACAAAATAATTATAAATTTCATTCTATGATATGAAAAGCTTTGATTACATTCTATTTCCTTTTCCAATAATTGTCCTATTTCAAATTATTACTGTCACAACATTAAAAAAAAGAAAACAATAATTTATTTAATTTTATGATTCAAAGAAAAACTATAACACCAACAAAACTTTATCCCATGGATCGACTAAATAGATTATACGATGGCATTCTATTCTATCATAGATTATATAACTGGATATGTCATCATTAGTTAAAAGATTTATCTTTATAACCTCATTGAGAATGTGTTTCAAAATTCCTCTATCTCTTTTCATAGAACTCTATACTGCTTGATCAATCCTCCTAATGAGTCTCTCCAATAGCCTTCTTTATAAACATGATATAATCACGTTAAACGGTTTTCTACCATTTTCTCCAATATCATTCTTTCTAAATAAGATGACTGCCCAGAATCTAATGCATGATTCAAAGAAGAAACTGTTTTAAGGGGGGAAAATAATTGCTTCGTACATCACATCACGGTAAATCCACATGAATTGTCAAAATTAAAACCCAACTGTTTTTTTAACCGTCAAATGAAACCTAACTGCTGACTAAGATTGTATTTGATGGGTTTCTGACTTCTTCTCTTGCGTCTGCTCCTTTGTGGAGTATTATTAAGATTTGTTTGGGCTTATTGGTAAGTCCGTTGGAGAACGAACACAGATTCCGAGGTAAAAATGTGAGAGAAATTTTGTTTCGATAAACGTAGGAATGGTTTTTTGATATCCAAACGGGCTATCCAAACAAACCTTTTATTCGTTTGGCGGGATGGCTTACAAAGTCAACTTGATCAAAACTATTCAACCGTTTTTAACTTGAAGCATTCCATTCAATCAGATTCTCCTTCCTTTTCCAATAGACGAAAAAAAGATACTGTGGCCCTCCCATGCTAAGTCAATGACCTACGGTGCATTTTTAAGCAATCTTCTTAGAAGAAAATGAATCCTTCCTCTAACAACACGCAAGCAATATAATAAACTCTCTGATATAAACTCTCTGATAGTTTTTATTTTTCACACAAGGAAGTAGAATTATTCTGATATAATATATGTTTTAACTTCAAGAAACTATTGATATTGATGTGAGATATTTGAAAAGAGTAAAAAAAAACATATTCCGCATTTTAATAAACTCTCTTTTGATAAACACCACCCATTATCATGATAGGAGAGAACTTAAATTCAAATTGAAATAGTCTTTCATGAACAAGATGAACCTTAACATTTATAATTATTATTTGAAAGATTCTTTCTTTTTTTCTTTTTAGTTTTGCACTCATTAGTCATTACTAAAACGATATTCAAAATGTATATATATTTCAAATCAACTGTGTATTTAATTTCTTTCAATCATACCTTTTCATCTGAATCTTAAAAAAAAAAAAGCAAGTGAATCAAGATCTACAATGAACCGCTGAATGTGCACAAAAATGGATATCATAAATGAATCAATTTCATTTGAATGAATTTCTGATGATTCATTGCAGAGGCAATAGATAAATTCTCCAAAATTCCACTCTCATACCAACTTAAGAATTGGTATTTTTCAATTGAAAAGGAAAGGTCTTTTTTTAAGGTAGTAACAATAATATAAATGGGTACATCTTATAATAGGATTTGAAACTTTTTATTATCATAAAATATTAACTGCTTCCATTAAATTTAACCTTGGTCGACACCAATGTGTAGTTGTTGGAGACATAGTAAGAGTGAGAACCAGGAAGAGAGAGGGTTGTGTTGTGTGTTTTGTCTTGTGCAAGAGAGGCTGGTGCGGTGAGGATTCCTATAACCCACATAGTTGTTCCAATTTGGTGAAAACTAAGCCCCAACAGAACAACTCCATTCCTTTTCCCATTTCTTCTTGTTGCCAACACTCTCCTTATAATATAACACCCCCTTCTCACAAAACTTGGCCTTCCACAATCCATTCTGCAAAATCTCTTTCCCCCAAAAGCCCTCAAAGTTTTCATCTTTCCCATGGATTTTGGAGGCAAGATTCTCAGAAGATCAGTTCATAGCTTCCTTCAGAACTATCACTATTTCACCTCTGTTTCTGCCTTCCTTGCTCTTCCTTTCTCCGCTTCCATTCTCTGTCAAGCTTTTGTTCCTTCCTCTTCGTCATCGCTCTTCCCTCAAATCTCCATTCGCTTGATCACTCTGTTCGATGTTGCTGGATTCCCTTCTTCTTCACCAATGTTTACCCTTTTCGCCCACAAGGCTTCTGAAACCATCGCTTCCTCAATCTTCACCCTCCCCTTCACCCTCACTTTCCTCATCATCGCTAAAGCTTCCATTTTTCAGGCTCTGAGACGACCCCACAAGCGAGCTTCCTCTGACTCTTCTTTTACTTCCATGATATATCTTTACATGCCACTCCTAAGAACCTGTATTAGCAGCTCATTATTGATTATCTCTGCCATTGCAACCTCGTATTGTCTTATCTTTTTTGCCTTGGGTGTCGTTGAAGGACTTGACTACGCTTCCCCTGATACTCTGTTCTTGGTTACAGCATGTGGGGTGGTTCTCTTCTCTGTTCTTCTGGCCAATGCACTTGTCATCAGCAATATGGCCATGGCTGTGTCTGGTACGGAAGGAAAGGGAGGTTATTTAGCGATTCTTAAGGCTTTTGCTCTTTTAAGGGGAAGAACATCAATGGCTTTGTTCTTGGCTCTGCCCGTGAACATGGCTCTGGCAGCCATTGAAGCCCTGTTTCAATTTCGGATCGTGAGAACCCTTCGTGTTCGTGGACGAACAAAGTCTTCCATGGCTCTAGAGGCTGTCTTCATTGCGTACTTGTACTCAATCTTCATCGTCCTTGGTACTATTGTGGCCTCCATGTTCTACAAAAGTTGTAAGACGAGGCCGTGGATTAATGATGAAGATGGAAAATTATTGGTCAGGATTGAGATCTCGGAGGAGGAGAATTATGAGTTCGAGAGGACCAAGAATTTCGAAGAATTTCCATGAAATAAGGTTAGGATTATTGAAGTAGTCATCAAGGATGTTCTTTTCTACTTCTTCAATCTCCATAGTTATGTGAAGAATAAGATAAAGTTGAGGATGATGGTATATTTATTATTATTATAAATTATATATATATATAAAGGAAGTATGTATAGAAGGCATTTGGGTGGAAGATTTATTTATGCTGCTGTAAGGGAATGGATGGAGCAGCGTCGGAAGAAGACATAAAAGTTTGGCTATGTGGAAAGAAAACAGAAGCCAGAGATTTTAGAGACAGCATTCGTATTTAATTTTATTGTCCTTTCTCTTTCTTTGGTGCATTCTTCAACTCTCGTCTTTTCTGCAATTCTATCCTATACAATGTGAATAATGATACAACACACTTCTCTGTCTGTTCTTTAGCTTTTCACAACTCATACCCAAAGCTATGTAAGCCTGCTTTTCAAATTTGGGTTACTCTCTTTTTTTGTCAAAATGAAAACACATCATATTAGATTAACTTCTATTAAGCTCAAGTGTTCGCGCCAGTATTTCAATGACAACTATTGATTAAATTGGGAAGAAATCATTAAACACAATGTTTCAAACATATAAATTCAAATTATCAATAGTAAAAGTTAAATTGATTTATACATTTGGGGGGGAAGGGGGGGGAAGTTCCCCAACTAAAATTTTAATGGGGAAATCTAATTTGAGATGAGTCAAGTATAACTAGAAGAGTAGTTAAGCTCTCCTCACAAGAATATTTCTATATATTTAATCTAGTTATTTTTCATTTGATCGGTACCAATAACTAACATTAAGAATGATGAGGTGAAAAGATTTTTACATGGGGACTTGAGCACCCAGTTCGTTTTAGTTTATCAAGTTTGACCCATTTCGAAGCACATCAACTTATAGTTGAGACAACTTTTTGGATTAGATAAGATTGATTCGTTGTGTTTCTTTTAAGATTGAACAGCTTGAATTAGATATAAGTACAGTTTTGTGTATGTTTTGTTTGCAATTTGCATCGTACACATGAGAGATAAGAAATGAAAGTATATAAATTACAGGCTAGAGAGAGAGATGACAATATGAATGAGAGTGAGGGAACTGTGAAGAATGTTATTACTCTTCTATTAATTTCAATATTTCATTTTATAGTAAAGCATAAACACGATAAAATGTATTCTTCAAGAAAGTTTGTAAGCTGGTGTCTATCGGGGTAAATAAAACTGAAGAGCCGTAGAAGTTTGCTGAAGCTCTGAAAACCATGTTTATCTAGCAGCGGTGCCCTTTTCTCGACCAATCTACCATTACGTAACTTAATTCATTCACCACTCGAATTTTAAGGTAGTAGATTAATCCCAAGCAGTGGAATCTACTTGTTCTGTTCAAGAACAACATTGAAAAGCAGCACGAAATGCGTACTACACAAAACCAAGCATATGTTAGATTTGAGATAAACCCAAATCCAACTGAACAGGGCCCAGATTATGAACCATTTCGTTGAAGAGTCAATGAGTGAAGCCCGCTTGTAAGAGACACCACCCTCCCCCTCCCTCCCTCACAGAAACAATAAGGTATACAAGCAGTGAGGTAGCAAGTACAAGTACCTCCGGGCAAAAATGGTAAAACCTGCAGATTTCATGTCTGAATTTGGGTTTTGTGTCTTTGTAAAACATCAGTGTGTACTCTGGTCCAGAATGCTAGATTTCAAAAGCCCTTTACACTTCACAAAAAAGTATTTCACAAGAAAAAAGAAGAGCATTATCTAACTCAGCCTGCTCCTCACTAAATTACAGTTACAATACAGAGATTTAGTTCCTAATTTCTATTCTAAAACCGATGGCTATACAGCATTTCCTCGACTGTAACCTACCAAAATCTCTGTGAAGGAACTAATTTCTATGTTACATGAGAACGAATTGAATCCTAACGAACAGGGTTAGCGCTTTGTACAGGATTTCTCGATACTACACTACAACTGATAGACTTCAGTACTTTACAAAACAAAGCATCTGCTCTGGCACTGTATGATGGAAGATGGAAGCCAAAAGCAGTTCTTCTGCAATGGAAGGCATGTTCAATCCTCAATACCACAAAGTTTCTTCTTGAAATGATTCAAGAGGGGCTAGATCTTCATTCATAGCATTTGCTGGATGCTCAGGGCACCTCCAGCAACAATAATAAGCACCCACTGTCTCAATTTGATCTTTCCAGTGCATTTCAAACACAGATCAATAGGCCATAAGATTCTGGTTGTCAAAGAATCATCGCCTAAGCCTGTCGTATGATTCAACGGTCTGAAGTTGCTTTTCCACCTCGCTAAATGCCACTGCAGGGGCAGACCTCTGGCTCTAGACAAGAGCATGATGTCGGTGCGGAGGAGCAAACAGCAAGGTTATCAACTATCTTGCACTTTTCTTTGTCAAGTTAATGCCCTTCGCCTTGTCCATTTCAGCCTCTTTCTCAGCTTTCTTCTTCTCTAACTCTGCTTGTTTACAATTTTCTTCATGTGCTTTCCGAAATAACCTTATAAAATTTAGGAGAGTTACAGTAACTGCAATCACCAAACCAGAAACAAGTAGAAATCAGTTTGAAAATTCCAAAGGAACAGATCCCTACAAAATGCAAACCCAAAGAAGACGAAACTTCATTCTGACAAGTGCTGTTGGCTTTCCCCTCCATATGTCTTATTGCACATGACTATTCTCTCTTCCTCACCCCCTCTCTATCGGTCTTGTTCCAATCATTCACAGCACTTGCACAAGGCTCCAAGAGGAGCTGTCTTCTTTTTCCTTTTTTATAAAGCTACTCAATCTCTTCTCAGTTTAAACACTCGAAGAGGTGGGAATATCCTTTAAGAGATCTCAATTTAGCCCAACTTTTTGGAAAATTTACACTGATCATAACCATAGATGCAATAGAAAGAGCTCAAGGAAATCTATAATCTTCACAGATATTGGTTCAATGTATTCTACTCCAATGGGATCATCAGTACCAGAGAAAAGGGTGCATGTCATACTAACAACACGACCAAATGTTAATCCTAAACTTACCTTGCTCAAACGGGCAACGGGCAGGATCCTCACCAAAATAAAGTGCGAGTGCATCTGCATTTCTACCCTGTCCATGGACAGATAAATGGTCATCATACCACTTTATACCAATGCATAATATGCCAAAAGGATGGTTAACATATTACCACCACAGAATATAAAGTTGTTACAGATGCCACCTCTGACTCAGCGCCAACAACAAATTCTTTTGATGTCTAAAAACAAATTACAAATCAGTCAATTGCAGAAATATAGACCAAACGATAAACCATGTTAAAACAAATGTATCAGCATTTAAAAAAACCAGATATTCTTTAATTGAAATAAGGGTAGACATTTTTGCAGAAGATTTCACCCCCCCCCCCCTCTAACAGGAGTACAGGTGATAGTGATAAACAAAAATTCTCAAATATGGTAAAAAGTGGACATATGCTAATTGCTGGCACCCAATGCAAACTGAGACTGGAAAAACAAGCATTTAATTCTTAACTTGGACATGATAAGTATTTTCTTTTATTCATGGTTTGTTATGTGCAAAATGACAGACGGGATTAATTAAATGGCTTCAGCACCACCATAGTTTAAATCTGGAATCACATAAAATTGCTTTTGCAACAAGGTAAGTGATGCAGTTGAAAAATTTTAATAATATTAAAAGTTTTGATTTACATAGGATTCTAATTTAAGATTTGGAATTTTTCTTTATTTTGTAAATTGTTACTGCTATCAACTTTACATCTGTTAGGAGTTTAGTTCTGTTAAAATTTTACTTTTTGTTACACTTTTGCAGCCTGTCTATAAATAGGACTACTGGACTATTGTTTTATCCACTCCCTTCCAATTGATTAATGCATTTGGAGTTGACTTCAGATAGTTCTGTAGGAGTTTCACCATCAATTCTATATCTTAAGTCACAGAATACAGAGACAGCAAAATTTTCCTACTCTTCAAGTTAAAGTTCGGCTTTTTTTTAAGCTTGAGCTTCATCTAGGACTTTGCTGCTGAATTCAAGACCTAGGTAGCAGCTACCAACTTTCTCTTAATTTCAAATTACAATTTTGTTTTTCTAATTTTTTATGGTTTCTTAAACCAACCATTTTCCTTGATTGGATTGTGGAATATTAATACATAATCCACCACATCATAACATCAATATGCCCTTCCCCAATATTCATTAAAGAGCCAAAAACCTTGCAGAAAACTTCAGATACAGGTCCATCATTTTCAGATGCAGCAAGCTCCTGCTTGACTTTTTCCAATCCCTTGATGATTGCCTGCATCTCTTCAGCTAATGACTTCAATTGTATCTGCGAGGTGATATACTAATTGTTATTCATAGAAATTCAACTGTGTAGGTCTAAGTGTCAAAGATCACCAGCTTTCTCGATACTAATTGTATCTGCAAAGATCTAAGTGTCTAGCACCAAAACCATTTTTACCTTGGTAGCAGCTTCCAGGCTGACTAGGTCTAAGTGAAAATCAAGAAGCACAGGCGAC